>VDFB02278357.1:0-23687 GCA_007258455.2 Sequoia sempervirens | reverse complement strand
TTTGTTCAGAGTTTAGAATTAGACTTTTTTTTTGAGGAGAAGAAGCATATTTATAAACTTGTTTTGATTATGACCAATATCATGACAGCCGAAGCTCTTATGGTCAGGTGAGCCAAGTCCAATTTCTACGACAAAAGAATCTTCTACGTAGAAGTGCTAGTTCAATCAGATTACACAACAAATTTTGTAAATCAATTATCCATAATCTCCCATTACAATTCTCCTTGACTATTTATAAACAAGTGAATCCTCCCAAAAAGTAACTAATATTTACTTCATCTATAAACACTCGAAAAAATATTATATGAAATCAATCTAAAGCCTTGCATGGCTTTATTTATTCTATTTTATAAGTTCCTTGTTAGGATGGTTAGCTCAAATCCACCAAAATCTAACACTCAACTCAAATCCCAGCTCTTTTTGATCGCCAAGTTTCCAATGTGGTGTAGTTAAGGATGGAGGGTCCAGAAATAGGACTGTCCAACCTTGCAGCAAGAGTAAACACAATGGAAACTCAAGGAATTGGAATAACAATCACACATGGAAATATAGAGAATGATCAATTACTTGTTGGCAACATGCCTTGCCTTTCGACTTACAGATTACAAAAAGATATGGTGTTAAGATCAGAAATACAATGCGGGTCGAAGCCCTTATCTATCACTTCTATCCTTCTACTCTACTTAATTGTCTAATGCAACTACATGATGCCTATATATATATATCAATTCCTAGCTCCAGAAAAGATCCGTGTCAGCCTCAAGAGGTCTCAAACCCCCAAGTTGATGAAACATGTGAAGGTCGGCCAAAACATGAGATTCCCCTTTGATCCTTGGACAAACATGATGCAGATCGAAATGAAGGTTCCTCGATAAATGTGCATCCTTAAGAAATGGTTTCTTGAGTTCCGCAAGTCACAGGATAGGTCCGCACACTTGAAAAGCCAAGACTGGTTTGTGAATGCTCTTTGTCCAAATACAACTGATATTCTGTTAGCGATAACTTTGTACTGGAATCTCCAAAACACTTGAATTCTGGATATGGTGTAGATGTTGCACTGAAGATCATATATCCTGCTCCGCGAGCTTTGATGTTATAATGCGATACAATGCGGTATGAAATACTGAGACTGGGTCCTAACAACTAGCTATTGAAATGCAAGAAAACATGAATGTAGATATTTTTTGGTTGATGCAAGATTGCTTGAAACCTGGGATGCTCCTGCATCAGACACTCGAGGTTGAAGAAAAGTGAGCCTCTCACTTTCTCGGGGCTAGAGGAAAACTAATGCGGTCCACCTCAGCCTGGGAAATCCATGATGAATCTTCCGTCGGTCTTCCTTTCCATCTGACTAGATAGTCCTTGTATTGCCTCCCTTTGGTACTACGTCCAACTCTACTGTCCAAAATTTCCTCAATTTCCTCCGGATGATGTGCTATTTGGTTCGGCAAACCAACTCCTCTGTCCTCCGGTGACTCTCCTTCATGGTATTGGTAGAGGTCTACAATGTTGAATATAGGTGATATGCCAAACTCCTCCGGTAGTTCCAGTTCGTATGCATTTCTAAAATCAAACTTCCTGATGATCTTACAAGGTCCAAACTTCTTCATCTTCAACTTATTGTATGTCCCAACTGGAAATCTTTCTTTTCTCAGATATTCCATTACTTCCTCCCCTACTGCAAACTACTTATGCCTCCTCTTCTTATCCACTGTCTCCTTGTAGGTATTGTTCATCTTCTCTAGATGCTCCTTGACTTGAGTATGCATTGTTTCCATGAATCCTGCAAATTCTGCTGCCTCTGCACTCCTTTTATTCTTCATACTGATATCCCTTAATTTTGCTACTCCTCTGGGTAGTTGTTCAAAATGTCCTGCTAATCCTCTGCAATGCTTTTCCTTGATCAAATTCTCTCTCATTGAACTTCTAGGGATACATAGCTGATTGTTCTTGAATAACATACCTTCTTGAATGAAATAATCCAACCATTTGCTTCTGTCCGTCTCCACAGGTTCCTTGCAAGCCTTCCATGCCTCCGCAAAATCAATGTCATCCTCATACATATGCTTCAATTCTTCAAAACCTAATACTTCAACTCTCATCTCTATCAACAAACTCCTTCTGCTCAATGCATTTGCAACCTTGTTTGACTTCACACTCCGGTGTTTCAACACAAATGTGTAACTCTGCAAGAACTCTACCCATCTCATATGCCTCTGGTTCAACTTCCCTTGACCATAGTTGAAAAACTCGCCAATTGCAAAAACTCGCCAAGCCCGAAAAATACGGTATGGAAAAAACTCGGCAAAAACTCAAAAAAAACTTGACAACTTAAAAAATTGCTTAAACTTCATTAAAAACGCATTTTTTTTTGCAAAATTCAATGATAAGATGCATCCAATGAGTCAATAAAATGAGTACATAGAAGAAACAAGCCGAGTCTTGTTAAATTTGATTGATTTGAAAGAAAATTAGATAGAAAATAGCATCCTCATGTGGAATGCTCAATACGCTGATATTGATACTCTGAAACAAAATGAAAATAGCAAATTGTTTTTGAAAAACTGAAGGTAAATAGTGGAGAATACCTAGAAAAACAAATGAATTCAGTGGGAGTTTGAGGGCAATGCCCCAATGCGGTGGAGGGGCAGCGCCCCTAGCGGGGTCAAGGGGCAGTGCCCCTTGCGGGGGTCTAGGGGTAGCACCCCCAATGGGGTCAAGGGGCAGTTTCCCTTGTGGGGGTCTGGGGGCAATGCACCTAGTGGGGTCAAGGGGCAATGCCCCTTGCGGGGGTTTGGGGGTAGTGCACTTAGTGGGGCTGGAGTAAGCAACGCCTCATGGGTTTGGGTGCAAATACCTAGTAATTTAGGCAACCGCTATGGTCCTGTTGTGACCTTTCACACATCGCCCCATTCAAGATGGGGACCCCTAATTTTTGCTCCATTCTGGTCTTTTGGCTTGGGCTTTTGTCTCTCTCTCTCTCTCTCTCTCCCTCCGTCTCTTTTCTGTCTGTCTTTCCGGGGATTTCTTTGCCGTTGAGCTTAAAACGTGAAATTTTGGCCAAGTCTGAAAATTAGGGTTTCATCTTTCCTGGTCAGTCCGAGGTCGAATAAAGTGAGTAAATTGAAAATGGAGCTTAACATTGTTGTCAATATGCTTCCAACAGGCTCTCAGCAAATTTTCATCAAATTTCGGGTACTTACTATTTTTAGTAAGTGTGCAATTACGGGCATTCCGCCGACTTTCTTTGAAGTTTTAAATACTACATCAGATTTAGAGTACCGGTTACTCAAGGCAAGTAAAATTTGGAGCCAAAACAAGTAATAACTCTCTATTTTAGCAATCTAACTTCTGCATTTCAAGGCTTAAATGAAGAATTTTCAATGCGCTAACTGAGATTCCTTTCCTCTGGTTTTTCGAGACCTTCGCGATGTGTGTGACATGCAGCGGTAGGCTTAATAACTTTAATCTCCGGTGCTATTTTCTGTGGGTTTGCATGTCGGTTTTCTTTGTATTGTTCCGTGATATTCTTTGGTGGTTTTTCTGAGCTTCGCAGTTGATATGACATGCAAATGGAGATAATCACTCAAGCAGGAACTTACTATTTTGAAGGCAGTGTGTCCCGGCCACCGCATTCCCAAAGACTTTAATCACGGTTGATCGTGAATGCAACAAAAATGAGAAACAAACGGAGATCATTTGATATGCATGCAGAGTAAATTAGGGTTTCCACTGACCTCGGTAAAAGAAGGGCAAAAAGTCAAAATTTTCGAAAACCGGTGTAAACCACCGCGATCAGCATCCTTCAGGCTATCTGCTGGTAAAATTTCAAGTCAAACGGAGCACTTACTATTTATAGTAAGTCATTTTGGAAACAGGCTAAAAATAGCAAATCAATTGCATGCACTGATGTCAGCAGGCAGGTCACGTGGTGAGGAGCGCGTCATTCAAATTTCAAGTCAATCGGAGCTGTGAAGCTATCAGAAACGAGCAGTTACTATTTATAGCAAATCACCTTCAGAAATGGGCTAAAAATAGCAGGCCGACTAAAAATAGCAGTGTCAACAGGGTAACAAGGTCGTGAGGATGCAGTGTTTGAAATTTCAAATCATTCTGAGCTTCAGAGATGCAAAAATCAGAAGGCTTACTATAAATAGCAGGGCATGAAAGCTGGCGAAAACGAGGAAAAATTGATTAAGTTTGGAACTTCATCTTGCGGCCATGGCAAAATGCGCCCAAGTTGATGAAGATGTGATGATAAAATTTCTAAGTATGAAGGCTCGTCCTCCTACCTAGGCAAAATGCGCCCAACTCAAGGTGAAAGCATAAAAAATTCTAAGTATGAGACTTCGTCCACCTCCTAGGCCAAAATGCGCCCATGCTTGGAAAGTCAAAGAAAGTCAACAATTTTCATCCTGTAGCTATGCCAAAATGCGCCCACCTTGAGAGCTGATAGCAAGAAAATTGGCTAAGTGTAGAACTCGTCCTCCACCAACCTCCAAATGCGCCCATCCTGCACATAGGTGGAAATGCGCCCAAAAGGAGAAGTCGTCAAATGAGTCAAAGTTTTTCATCCCTCTCCCTATGCAAAATGCACCCAAAAGAGGGCATGTAAGGACAAAAAAGGAGAAGTTGAAAGGTCACAAAAGGACGTGGTTATAAGTTTCATCCTCCTCTACATGAAAAATGCGCCCATGCAACAAAAGGTCAAAGGAGTCAAAGGAATTCCTCCTCCTCACTCATCTAAATGCGCCCAAAATGAAAGCAAGTCAACAAGTCAACAATTTTCATCCTTCACCTATGTGGAAATGCACCCAAATGAGGTCAAGTGAAGACAAAAAACGGGAAGTTGAAGAGTCATCCTCCATGCAAGCCAAAATGCGCCCAAGTTGAAGGTGGTAAAAGTGAAGGTAAGGTGGTGAATGAGGTAAAAGGTGAGTAAAATACTCCAAGGCATGGTCAAAGCAAGGTAAGTGCTAGGCGTGGCAATATTCTTCTTCAAGTACTATATGCGCCCAAGGTGGTAGGTGTTATAAGGTGTTAGAAAATATTGCCAAAGGGTGAAACAAAATGCTAGGCGTGGTTTTAAATTTCTTCAAGTATGCTATGCGCCTAGGGTGGTGAAATGAAATATAAGATGATGTGATGAAAATTTTTCCTAAGGCGTTGGAGCTTCAAGTGGAAATGTTTTTTTTCAAGTGTGGAATAAAGTGCAAGGTGGTGAGAACAAATTGCTAGGCGTTGGGATTACAAAATAATAAAATTTTCCTAAGGCATTGAAGATGTTGGAAGTTAAAATGATGTGCTTTGCGTACATCTGCTGAAATTAAATTTTCACAGTAAGTGGATCGTGCCAGTACCCCCAAGGCAAATTTTTCTAAGGCAAAATTTTCAAGATGATTTAAAATTTTTCTAAGGCAAAGTGATCAAAGCTAAAAATTTCCAAGGCGAAATTTTTCTAAGGCAAAATTTTCAAGATGATTTAAAATTTTTCTAAGGCAAAGTATTTTCTTCCTTAGAAAATATGCCTAGAACTCAAGATGTTGAATTTTCCTGAAGCACGAGCAAAGTTTTCAGAGATGAAGTCAGAAGGATGACAATGCAAGATGATTTAAAATTTCTCAAGTCTGAGCAACGGAATGTTCACAGAGATGAAGAACGGATTCAAACTGGTGGAATAATATTTTTCTAAGGTTTAAAAATTTAAAAATTAAATGAACCCGTTCGTTGTGTACTCATGGATTCATCGCGTTTCGGATAAAATTTTCTTCTGGGTACTGAACATTCGCGATGATAGATGGATTTCCATGTCTTCCGCACTTTGCCAAGACCTTCAGCATGAAGAATTTAATCGGTGCTCGAATTGTGAGTTTTCCTAAGGGAAAATTTTAAAATTTTCTAAGGCAAAGTGAATAAAAGGTGTTTTGAAGATAAATTTCTCTAGACAACGAATTTGAAGTGAATTGCCTAAATGATTTCGATCGAATTCTTCACAGATGAATTTTCCAGAGCATCAGAGATATTCAAATTTAAAATTTGCAAGGCAAAGCTTCGGCTGGGGAATTAAATGGATTAAAAGATGAAATTTAATTAAACATTTTCGAAAGTAAATTAAGATGCCAGTCAAAGTCGAACTTCTAGAAGGTTGAGATTCTCGGACAAGTGTCAGAAATACCAGAGAGGGAAATTCGAATTCTTGAAGTGGAGTAGTGGAAATTTAATGTACTGGCTATAATTGGCTCCTTCTAGAATTCGATTTTTGGCTATAAAATTGAGAAGTTTCTCACTTGATTTTCACAGTTGAAGAATTCGATTTGCTCTCTAAGTGAAGTGTTGTTGAGTATTGCTGAAGCTTGAGGAGTTCGATTTGCTCTGAGTTAGACATTGCAGTGAGTTGCTGAAGACTAAAGTGCTCAAGAAGTTCGAATTTTATTTTTTAGCTGCAATTGTTGAGGAAGCTTGAAATTTTACTTGCTGAAGGTTGCTAGGTGAAAGGCATTGGAAGTTCCTGTGACTGAAATTCGAATTTGCTAAAGGTTGATTGAAGAAATTTCGACTTAAAGAGAAATATTGCTGAAGCTTGAAGAAGATTATATTGCTGAAGCTGAGGACGCCTTGAAGTAAGAAGAGTTTATTGAGGTGCGAACTTGCTGATTTGAAATTGAAGAGTTGTGAATTCAAAGAGCGAGCTTACTGAAGTTAGTGAAGTGCAAACTTGCTGATTTGAAGAAGTACGAATTTACAATTGCTAATTGAAGCTGCTAAGTTGTTGAAGTTAAAGTTTACTTAGAAATATTTTCTAAGTATTGAAGTAAAAAATCTGTTGAAGAGAAGAAGCTGAGGTTTGCGAATAAGAAATGTTATTGCAGCTTCTCAAGTTCTTGAAGTCGACTGCAGCCCCTACACAATGTTTTATTTATTTTATAAATTAATTTGTTGATGAATGTCTATTGTTTTGCAGATGGCTAAGGCAAGGGCGACTGGCAAGGACAACAATGGTGCATCCAGGCAGGCCGTTATAAAGAAGCTGAGCAAGACATTTATGCCAAAGTCAAAGTTCATTTCGAAGTTGGGCAAGCTGGCAAGCTGACAGATACCAACTTGGGCTCCATCAACCTCGAAACTTTCAAGAACAGAATGCTGGGGATTGGAAGTCATCGACCTCCGAACACTTCGCACAATATTGTTCGAAGCGGATTATATGCAACTGCTGGTTTCCCACCGGCCATTCAATGTTCGGAGTTGATGATGGAGTGCGCTAATTGCTCTGAGAAGGATCACAGATCGATCATCTCACCAGATGGGCAAGTGCTCGCCAATCTCACTCCTGCTACTATTGGTGAAGCTTTCGGGATTCCGGTGCACAGGAATATGGTTTACAAGTCCAGAGAACGAGCTGAGCGAATGTACGCTTCTGCATTCGAGAGATGCATGGAGACAATCAACACTCACTGGATGATCAATCCCAAGCCTTCTCGTACGAAGCTGCCAAGACAAATTATTGCAGATGACTTGAAGCAAGAGTATTGTGACCTCATTATGATGCTGAGTCGAGTTGGAGGTTGCCCACAATCATTTATTTTCGAGCCCTGGATGTTCTATTACATCAACCTCGTCTTTGGAAGGAAGCGACTACGTCGGCTGGGCTGCAATGATCCGGTGACAATTTACCGCGAGCAACTCCTAGGTCGAGAAGGGCGAAGACATTTTATATGAGCTCTTACATCATCTATGTTGGCTTGTATGACGAAGTATAGAGGAATTTCTTACAAGGAGCCTGTTGGTTGTGGCTCTCACTAGTTCAAAATCCATGAGGCTTGTCTGCAGTTGCACCTGGCAAGTACCACTCATTACAAGCGTGTCAATGACGCCTTCACCATGCATATCACGAGATTGCTTTAGGAGCGGATGCATCACAGAGTCTCGAGAGAGGCCCAAGAATTGATTAGAAGGTATGGGTCTTTGGTTTTGTCTGGTTTAGAAGTTTTTCTTACATAAAGAGGTACAGGTTTTCATCATACCCATATAAGAACGCCTAATTGCCATGGGGTAAATTTTAATGCTAGAGATATCTAGGCAGTGGTTTGCCTATGATAAAAGTGGGAAGAAGAAGAAGAGGGAGGTGATTGACTTCCACGGGTGTCATAGACAATTTGGGCCGGTGTGTCCTTCATTACAGGCAGCCAGAGAAGCCGAGAGTGAGCTTCAATTTTATCACTTTTCATATCACACCAGCCGACAGCACTATGATCCGCATAATAACATCAAATGGGTACTGTCAGAAGAGTTTAAACACAAAGACTAGATATTATTGGGGATTATTGGAATGCACGGATGAGATTGAAGTCGAGGGAAAAGAATGTTCTCGGTTCTTAGATTAACATGATCGGGGGTGTGAAGTTGTTCGGTTCAGGAACCGGTGAATGAGGATATGGGCGTTGTCCATCAGTTATCACGATGATGAGAGATACTCGGCTTCCACTCTCAGTTGAGTCGAACGAGGTTCGACTTGGGCATACTATTCAGTCGACATTTACTAGAGCATGGGTTGAGCCAGTGTGAGTTGAAGAAGTAGGTCAGTGCTTTGACTTACAATTTGATGGAATCACCGGGACACCCACCAAGCCGAGAAAAGCGAGATCACCACGAGTCGGGAATCGAAGAAAGAGCCGGTTAAGCGAGAACCCCTATTCGGTCGGGAGCCTCCGCGAGTTGTAGTTGGAGTCACCGCGCCATTGGAGACCGCGTTCTCCAAGTATCACGAGAGGTTTCTTTGTTTCTTGTCGGAGAATGCATTGAATCCGGGTGCAGCGGTCTGGGGAGAATAATTAGCTACCGCGGAGAGTCGATTCGGCGCAGTGTGAAGCCTTTGTTAAGTTGATAAATAAGATGATGAGGGACTACTCTGCGACCCTCTCGGTTTTGTGAAGTTAGGCGGCTTTAGAAGATGATGATGATATAGTTTGAGAACCTCGACCACTTGGGGCGATAGGCCTCGTCGAGAATGATGTAGAAGTTGAACAAGTTTGAGAAGTAGAGGCACAAGAACACCAGCCATTTGATATACAGTATACAGTACCTGATTGGCTCAGAGATAGGATGAGAAGACGCCCCAGCGAAGAGATTGATCCAGCGGTTGAAATGGAAGAGTTTTTGAACAGGATCAGCGCACCTCCACAGAAGAAGAGAGCACGGAAGTTTTCAAAGATATCAACTGGTGAGGATGGTTCCCGCACCCTTCACGTAGTCATGCCACAGGTTGATTGTGTAGAGATGAGCGGTGCTAGAAAATTGCGTCACAACTTTGGAGTTAGGGCGCCCCGCAGTGCAGATTGTAGGAGTGTGATAACTCCTACCTGCGCCTCAAGGGCAGTTATTCAAGAAGGAAAGTACAAAGTTAAAAAGAGAGGCATAAGGCTCTAATTGGATATGTGCAACCAGTTGTCACCGTTCATTAGGCGAGGAGATTCGGTGATAGAGCCTCGGCCGGAGATACCTAAGAGAGTCCCGATCGATTGTGATGGAGTTAGAAAAGATAGCGCGAAGGCGGACAAATTAAGGTCCGCGGGGGTTCGTCTTTGAGACATAGTTAAAAGTTTATGGAGGACCTTGCTTTTACCTTTTCATTAGGCTTCGATATTTGTACCCGGATGGAAGCGTTGATGGAGCTGGGGGTGCTGTTTATCGAGCAAGGTAATTCGGCGTCTTGGCTTTGAGCATGTTCGCTGCGATTTCTTTGATTGATGGAGAGGGTCATTGAATGATAGATGCGACTTTCTAGATGGTATTCTTCGGCAATCACTGGGCGTGGTTTCTTCGATGTGGCACAGGCAGATTCAACCAGAGTACATAAGGCTATGGCCAATATTATAGATGGAGTTCAAAATACTTTTGAGGCCATATTTGCTAGGCGGCTGAATCCAGATGAGATAAGTGTTGATAATTTGGCGAGGTAGGTGGTGCCTTTCTTTCCAAGGTGAACCTTTTGTACAGAGATGATTCGAGAGAACACTTCTACTTTCTCCACCTTGATCCGAACCGCCTTGGGATTCGCCCAGTTGCTTGGAAAATCTTGTAGCCACAGGCATGAACATTGATCCTGATGTTAGGATTCGGCTTGATTGCGATTACCCCATTTACCCACCCAGTCTTGGAGGTTGAGGTACATGCCTAGATTCATCGAGTTCTTGATCGAGGAGAAGGAGAATGGGAATGCACTACTGGACGAGGATCTTCTAGAAGACTGATTGTGGGCATTTACCTTTTCTATTTTGGGAGTGAGTGGGAATCTTTGTTCATTTATTGCACCACTCCCCATTCTGGCAGTTTTAGGGTTAGGGCTGAGGTGGCTTAATCTTAGCCATTCTATTGATTGTAACCCTAGCCGTCTTTTGGACTGGGCTATCTATAAAAGGGGGAGTCCCCCTCATTTGTAATGCATTAGATTGGAAATCAGTAGATATTAGACATTAGCATTAGAGCTAGAGATTGGAGACTAGAGAGTAGAGCATAGTAGGCATAGTGTGGAGAAGAAAGAAAGTTTTCCCTTTGAAAACTTTTGTGGAGATTGTTGTGTAACACTTTCATGATAATAGATCTTTTCATTGATGGTGGAATTCGTCTTTGTCATGGATAGCTAGCAAGGTCTCTTCTTCCTTTCGGATCCAAGTAGCGTAATTTTCATTTCATGCAAGTAGTTTACTTTGATATGTGGTGTTTTATTGAGGTAGCTTCATTTCATTCCATACCACTAGCAGCTTATTGATGATAAGTTCGCCTTGCGTGGTCCACTGGAGATCATCTTGAGTTTAACTTCGATTGTGATTTGTATACTTATATGCGTCGTCTTGATGGTGTATGTATGCTAAGTTGTAATCTGAACATCTTTTGCTATCCCTTTGAAGATTGCACTAATTTTGCTGAAGCTGTCCGACGTGAGGCTAGGTGAAATTCGGTCGAAGTCTGCCGAAATTGAGCTCCGCATATCCTGCATTTAGAATAGAATATAAGTCTCTTAGGCCCTTTCACTCATTTACTTTCCGCACATTTCTGGTTAGCTTTAGGAAAACGAACTTATTGCCAAATCATACGCGCAAAATCCCCTTCAAATCATCCATCTATTGTTAGCTGCAAAAATCTTGAACAATTGTGTAAGTCCCCTCGTAAGAACACAACAATTCACATCAAACCAACTGAGGGTATTCTAAGTATTCGGAACCTTGGAGTTGAACGTGCGAACTTTCTCGCAATCTTAGCGCACAAAATACTTTGATCAAGAGAGAACGGAATTGCCTTCAAACTA
Organism: Sequoia sempervirens; assembly: GCA_007258455.2. Lineage (NCBI taxonomy): Eukaryota > Viridiplantae > Streptophyta > Pinopsida > Cupressales > Cupressaceae > Sequoia > Sequoia sempervirens. The sequence goes on along the minus strand of VDFB02278357.1, from coordinate 12,385 downwards.
TTTTGTTCTGCTGATTGGTGCGGTCACAAAAAACACATCAATAGGTCCCAGGGCAGCGCCCTGGGCACACTCCCTATTGTGATACAGGGCGGGGTTGAGGGGCGGAGCCCTCGCCACCAAGCCCAAATTAAGACCCCCAAAACCACACAAACCTTCATGGTGTACATCATTTTGCATTAACAATAAAAACCCAAATTAAGACCATCAAAGCCACACAAATCGTCATGGAATGCATCATTTTAGTGTTTTTTTCTAAAGCAGAGCACGCAAATGAATGAAAAAAATAACTCAAAATGCCTTTTTAGCCGATTGCTTGGGCATTTTCTAGATCGTGTGAGTTTTTTTCAAAAACTCTCTGTACTTTTTGGAAAAACTCGCCAAAAGTACGGCGAGTTTTTCAAGAAAATACAGCGAGTTTTTTTGGCGTACAATTGCCTAGAAAACTCGCCAACTAAAAAAACTCGCAAGTTTTTGGTGAGTGTTGCAACTATGCCCTTGACTATTCAAATATTGTAAAGCTTGATGATACATATACAACACAAATTCCTTAGGCAACAAGTAATGTCTCCACTTCTTCAAGGCTTGTATAATTGCATGGAATTCCCGATCATAAACTGAGTATCTTCTCCTAGCATCGTTAAATTTCTCACTGAAGTAGGCTATTGGTCTCCCTTCTTGCCTTAACACAGCTCCTATTGCACTTCCACTAGCATCACAATCCACTTGGAATGCCTTATCAAAGTCCAGTAATGGTAACATAGGTTGTTTTGTCACCTTTTGCTTCAACAACTCAAAACTCTTTTTTGCTCCTTATGTCCACTTGAATTCCTTTTGGTCACCCCTCATTGTCTCTGTCATAGGTGTACAAATACCATTGAAATTTTTGATGAACTTCCGGTAAAAAGTTGCTAGTCCATGAAATGATCTTACTTCTTTGACATTCACAGGTGTAGGCCATTCAACTATTGCTCTAACCTTCTCAGGGTCCATCTTCAATCCTTCCGCAGATATCACAAATCCCAAATATACTAGTTCCTCCTTCATGAAACTACACTTCTTGATGTTTATCAACAACTTCTCTTCCCTTAGCCTCTGAAATACTTGTCTGATGTGCTCCAAATGTTCCTCTTTAGTCTTACTAAAAATCAGAATATCATCCAGATAAACAATGACAAACATACCCAAGAATTTCTCCAACACTTCATTCATCAGCCTCATAAATGTACTAGGTGCATTAGTTAGTCCAAATGGCATGAACAATCACTCATACAATCCCTCGTTTGCCTTGAAAGCAATCTTCCATTCATCTCCCTGTTTGATCCTGATCTGATGGTATCCACTCTTTAGGTCTATCTTGGTAAAATACTTTGCTCCACTCAGATTGTCCATGATGTCATCCATCCTAGGCAATGGGAATCTATACTTCACTGTGATCTTATTGATAGCTCTTGAATCTATACACATCCTCCATTCTCCATCTTTCTTAGCTGCAAGTACAACTGGTACCGCACATGGGCTCATACTCTCTCTGATCAACCCTTTCTTCAACAGTTCTTGTATCTGTTTGTTTAGCTTCGCATTCTCTGCTGGTGTCATCCGGTGTGTAGCTTTGTTCGGCAAACTGGCTCTTGGAATAAGATCTATATGATGACTGATACTCTGGATTGGTGGTAATCCTTCAGGCACGTTTTCTAATACAAGGTCTTGGTACTTTGTTATTAGTTTAGTAACTTCCTTCCCTTGTGATCCTTCTTCCCTTGTGACTCCTGCATCTAAGGCTCCACACTTCCTTGGAATCAAAGCAAAGCACGTGTTCTCATGCCTCAATCCATCCAGAAATTTCCTTCCCTCTACCAAATTGATTCTAGTTGTTCCACATGCTTCACTTTCCGGTTCATCTTCCAAAGGTGTCATGGTGATTCTCTTTCCATTGGACGTGATGGTATAGGTATCCTTTCTGTAACAACCTTCCCAGACTACAGTTTAAAATTTTCAACTGACAACTAACTTTCAGCTGAACTGCAACTAACTTGTTTTCGAAACTAGGGTTTCCAAATTGATCCAACTAACTCAAACATGCAATTATCTTTTTAATTTTCAGTTTCAGCTCACATGAGTCGTTCAATAGTTTTCCGCCAACTGTTCATGGCAGATCAATAACTAAATAACTGCCAAACTAGGGTTTCATTTGCAGCTAGACGGAAAAGATAATTCAATTTAGATGACGTTACATTATACACTTCATCAACTAACTTTTAATTTCATTTTCAGCTGAAAAGAAACTATTAACTATAAACATCTAACAGGAAATTGCAGAAGAATAATAATTACTTTTCTTTGCTTCCAGAAGATAACGAATAATTACTACAACTATGAAACAATATAACAGCTGAATAAATTCAAGTAACTATCTCACTAAGTATCTGAGAATCTTACAATGTTCATTAACATAAAGAATAGCATTCATGGCATAGATGAAATAGAAATTCAATTACCATTGCATGTACCTGGATTTACGAGAGAGGAAGAAATCCATTTGACATCATCTTCATGCTGTTATATTTGGAAATCTTTATCAACGAGGAAAAGAGAATTATCATCAGGGGATTTACCGCCCAACCAAGACCTACTGGTCTACCGAGTTTCTTCAACTGAAGAACCCGCCCTTCACGAGGGTAATCAACATGGATCAATTTATCATCATGCCTCTGAGCCTGGTGTCATGGACCTATACCACTGGTCGATCCCTCCTCTGTAGGTACCTCCTATCCAGAGGGATCATTCTGACCAGAAGTATATTTGGTACGTGATAGCTGACCAATGCCTAACTGGCAACATACCTTGGCCAAGGATTTTCTTTTTAAATGTTACTGGCACTCCTGTGCCGTCAGCATTCTCACCCTTGCTCGACATGACAACTCTCCGATCAAGTTATAATTTTATAATAGCAATTTAATTACCATTTCTTCTTAGTATGAGGTTATAAGTTAACCATCAAGTTTCATACATAAATAAGGAGATTCATTGACATAAAGGATTTTCAAGTCTCATATTCATCCCATTAAGGACTCGATGAGCAATAATGTGCCCTAAACCAACTTCTAATTAGAGAGGAAAGGATTCGGTTTAACCAGATAGATCAAGTTCCTTAGATAATTTTTCAAATGGTTCAACTGAACCCAAATTCAGAATCTTTCTCTTAGATCGAAGTCAAATCTTGACCTTAGGAAAATATTTATTCAAAGTCATGTCTTCAATTCCTCCTTCATGATTCAAGGTTCAACAATATAAAAACAGATTAAATTATGATATTGCCATATCAGGGTTGGTTGTCATTCTTCATAGTTCAGGTGAAACTTAACCCAAGGAGTATGTATATTTTCAATTCCCAATTAATGTCCCATGTGACTTTCAGTTAGGCTTCAATTCAAACATAAACTTCCTCATTTGTAGATATTTGATTGAACTCATCTATAGAGAAAGATATATATATATAGAGAGAGAGAAGAATAGGGTAGTGCATTATAAGGTTTTCCCAGCCTTAACATTTGAAGGTCAATTAAAGATCTCGATGTGGCAGGGAATTCATTCTTAATCAAACATCAGCATAAGGGTGAAGACTTGATCACGACAAAGAGGTTAAATGCACCCTAGATTCAAGATGATTAGAACTACTTCAGTTTCAGATGACCGGCATTTCGGACTCTAATCCAAGGGCTTCTCAGAAGAAACAACAGAGTCAACTATCAGACACACTCAAAATGACAGGAGACAGACCCGCTCCATAAATTTTCTTGAGACAAGAGATGCAAGATATATCAATACATACATATACTCCCATGGCATAGGTAGGAGAGTATGGTGAATTTCATTCGCTGAAGAGCATCTACAGATGATACTCATTTCCTTGAAAAACTTAGAGATTAGAAAAGGGATTGAGAAACAGAGAAAAGGAAACTCGGCTCAATTCCAAGAGACAAAATTATTTGCAATGGTTCAAGTAGCAACCAGGCCGCCTTAGTAAAAAGAATAAAAAAATAAAGGTGCTGGAGCATAACTCAGATGAATTCAAGATCAGGTTCGAGGAAAAGAAAAGGGTCCCGCCCCAACTCGCAAAAGAAACAGGACTTGACTACATCAAGACGACAATTTAGAGCTTCCATATTTTTCAAACAATAAAACAAGTGCCTCAAAGCATAATGAATTTAAATGTTCCCATCCAATCGAGTTATTCCAATATTGAGATTTATCTAATTCCAACTGATGAGATATTCAAATGAAATTCCAAGATAAATTGATGGTTCGACTTCAATCTAACAAACAAGAATGTCACACCGATATAGTTTATACATGCCTGAAAGATTATTCAAAATTTGATGAATGATCCGTTTAGAGTTCTCCTAACGAATGGCACCCGAGACTTAGTCTTCTTCACAATTTCCAGCTATGTCCGTCACAGAGAAACCAGATAGCCACTTCTGAGCTCGTTTTCAGGAAGAAAGACCAGAGAAGTAGTAAAATGGAGAAACCCGACATAGATTGAGATACAAATATGAAACCAACTACCGAAATTAGACTGGCGTCATGGAGACGGGATTTCAAGTAATTGGAATTCACCACCTCACAGGAAAAGAAAAGCAAATGTTTATCTGACTTAACCTTTCATAGCTTCCGCTGATTATAGCAAAATGACGACCAAAACAAAACTGATGAGAATGGACCAAGACGGAGATGATGGAGTGCGTTCTATATGGGAGAATGCCATTGCTTCGTAAGTTTTCCCCCAGACCGGTTCATGAAACCTTTCCTCTGCCCATTCTTGGGCGTTTCTCCAACGCGATGGTGAGCTGCCAGGAATCCCGACAAAAAGCCTGACGCCAACACTACCAAATAATTTTGATGATTTTAAATTTCAAATTGATAGCCTTAGTTAATAACGCTCCGTTATTAATTAAATGATAAAGTTTCACTCGCGAGATTAACATATATATATATATATATATATATAACAAGAATCGTTTCACTCCATTTTAAAAGGATATAATAAATTTTCAATTATATATATTTTATTTATTTAATACTTGATTAATCATTTGAAATTTCCTTCAAAGTTGATTAAAGATTTATACATTTTTAAATTAGCTTACAAAGTATATAAATATCATAAATTATTTATGGCCAAGTTACGACGTCAATTCGCTGACCTATACTGACTCGAGGTTGATGATAAAATTTGATCCATTGTTAACCACGTCCTCTCCCTGACGATATTTCCCTTTTCCTCGCAATGTCAGCAATCCTGCAACCACTGACAAGGATCATGGATTAGATCGTTCTTAACAGCTTTAATAATATGCATTTAAATTTGATCTCATGATCTCATTCAACCTCTTATGAACAATAATTCACTGGCAAAATTAAAAGTTCGTTAACATTATTGTTACGATAAAAGATCAACTATTCATGCCCAATGTCGTAATCACATGAAAGCGGTTATTTGCAACTAACATTGCATTTGAAATACATAACCAAACATAGTCTCAATGTAAGGGATGTGACATACTCCTCCCCTTAAGAATCATTGTCCTCGATGATTGTTTATTCAAAGTCTTCAAATGAAACATAAAGATAAATATAATGTTCTCAATTGTTCAACAAAAGATAAGGAAATTTTTGAATGATTTCTACATAATCCTCCCAGGCGACATTTACTTAGCTTTAATAGCTTTCACCAATATTTTTGATCAATTTGATTTGTTTTCCATTTCAGATAACATTTGAAGACTAATGATAATCCTGCCTTCTAGCTTACGCAACTTACAGGAATTCGACATCTTTCTGTCTAATGAATCGTCTTGATACAAAATTATAAAAGTGGTTATAACAACGCCATAAAGATTATTACTCTTGCTGAGTATAGTAGTCAATTATTTTTAACACAGATTGACCAAGAGAATTCCACCAAAGGTTAACATCAACCTTCGCTGAAAGATTTTCCTCAAGCACCAGTTTCTAATGCATCGTTCAAATAAACTATTAAACAATTACAAGAGAAAATATAATAATTTATTTATTTTCAATCTAGCTGTCCTCCAAGACTCGGCTTGTCATTGAAGAGGGGTTTCCCCCTTAGTTGCCATCTGAGCTCTGGTGTGTACCCCGCTTGACCAACTCTGTCGCACTACTAAGGATACCCTCCTACTAAGTACGGCAACTCTGGTTGGCTGAGTATCTCACTACCCTGCTCGACTTGGAGAGACTAATCACCTAGGCTTACTGGGCTACCTGTCCATCCACATACCATAACACAAGTTTTCCTCGTTTGTAAAGTTAAGAACATGCAAGGTATATTTCTTACAATTTACTTCCTTACAGATTCCATCAGAGGCCCATCCAAGACATGATAGAGATGTACATTTTATCAAACATGGTGAACAACCAAAATATTTGTGGGTAATCCCCACAATACTTAGCTTTATATCAAATTATAATAGTCTTAATTTCAGCAAAACCAAAAGAATGAACTTATTCTTGGCACTGAGTCCAATTCTGACCAACTGGCCTTAAAATAACAATCTTCAAATTTTGATAGTTAAACCATTTCAAATTAAATAAAACGACGACATTCCTTGCCAATATTAAAAAGGAATTTTACCAAACTCCAAAGAAGTGCCATAATCTAGAAGAACATTCCTTATGCACTACGTGACTCGACTAAGTTACTAACAAGGAAGTCGATTGCTGCACTGCTATCAGTCCTTCCGAAAACTTACAATAGGTTAGAGACTGTGTTACCAACGCATTAAACAATAGGTCGCTCAAAACTTGCATCCTTACTTATGCTTAATTACAACAATTGGTTTTCTCGTGAATCTCGGTGAACAAGTATTCCCTGGTTCTATACCATTTTCTCCACATTCCATACCAATAGATCGCTACTTGAGATAACAATAATGTAATCACTAGCAACTGGTGTAAGGATAAGCATGAAATGCTTTCCCAATTAAGAGTGTGCTCTATACAATTGTCTAACCAAGGTACGGTGTGGTGAAACATATGAGGAAACCAATGTATTATATTCACATCCAAGGTGTGCATGTTCCTGTTCATAACATGTGTTATAGATACCTATTTAATGATCATCAGTGGCTTAACCAAACTAAGAAACCAATCAAATATCATTTGTATCAAGTTTCCACCAATTTAAGAATGCCATATACCTGTGGCTTTGTATATCCTTTTGTTGCCATTACTAAGTTTACCACTAGCAAAAATGCTATAGTTAAAGATATCAGAGTCATTATGCCATTGCCAGGTGTTGCCAAGAAAATTTGTAATAACCTTGTAGAAAAAAACAGGCTTTGTGTGTGATGTCCCCTTCCTAGTCAGCGCAGTTGGATATATGGTTAGCCTATTATTTCGATCCTCGTAGGCTGACAGATGTGTGCAGAGGATCACTTGAGGCAGTTACCCGGTGTTTTGGAGCATTCCTCTTGCAGTTGTTTCAGGTTGGGCCTTCGCAGAATCCTTCAGAGTGGGTTTTCAGAGACTTGCTATATTTAGAAAGTCGGACAGGCGGAAGCTGCTATTTTGGGCAGGGCACCTGGTTCAGCTGCTTAGCTCAGAGTCGACCCAGTTCATCGGCTTGATGGTCAGATGGAGAAATGATGGAGTATTTAATGATTTATTAAATAATTAATATTTTTGACTTTATATTAAAGTCACTTTATTAATTTATTTAAATATTAATAATTAATGGTATATTATAAAGTAAAACTTTATAATAAAGTGAAATATTTGAGATAATGAATAATTATTTATTCATTAATGGGACGCCATTTATTTATTATTTTTCTCCTAAGTCAAAAAAGGACGAATTTAATCATTTATTAAATGATTATTAAAAAAGGAAGCTGGGGTCGAAATTTTGACAGGGTTATATATTCATGCCAAGACAAATCGAACTCTTATGTCTTGATTATTCAATTTGTCTTATTTTTGCTCTGAGCATCGAAGTTTGCAAAACCTAGGGTTTCGACAGACAGTGGATTGTGGAGAACGTTCCCTCTTCAAGATTTGGCATACTGAGACTTTGAAATACCAGTTGAAGATTGTCGTACTTGGTGACTTCACACAGAAGTTGCAGTTGAACATATTGGATCAATTTCAGGAAGGATCTACAGAGTTTCTTCATCAGTTAACTGGGGCGAACTATCAGAGATTGTCTTCACAGAGATCTGGCATCTTATTCATTGGGGCCGTACTATATTTATTGTTGCTGCTGGTACAGGCCATACTATTGTTGGAAGGCCGTACTTTTCATTGCAAGTGAAACGCCTTTAGTTCTCAGCTTCTGCCAGTGGGATCTAGTGCGCCTGGGGTTTCTGGAGATTTCTCACCGTTCTGAGCTTGGGAATCTCTGTTCTGGAGTTGGCCGTACCTTCATCTTTCATTCCTTCAGGCGGCTGCAACAGCAATCAGGTTTTCTTGAAAAATAAAGTTATTTCCTCTCTTATGTTCGATTTAATGCATTGTATATGCTCTGGATCATTAATAAATGTATTCGCCTTCTTTAGAGAGCAATATTGATGCGTAGTTGTCATTCATTTATTTTTTATGAATTTTTAAAGCCTTCTAGAGCAAAATCGCAGTTTACTGTTTATTGTCAAAAAAACCTCAAAAACACAAAAAAAATACAAAACAATCAAAAATCAGCATTCGCAATTAGGGTTTTGGGTTGAGAGACACCTGGTCTCTTACATTGTGTCATGTTTGAACTGCAACACTCTCATTCTTATTGACTCATAACACTGATTTTCTATCTCTTCTTAGGTAGATAGCAATAACTAAGCGTGTTTGAGTTTCAAATTTTATCATATTCACACAAGTTAACCGCTTCATCGCTCCTTCACCATTGTACCATTCATGAACTGAATTTTGAACAATAAACCTATGTGACGAGAGGTCAATGAGGCTTTCAAACAATAAAATCTTACCATTTTACTTTGTGTCTTCAAGAGATGATCTGGCTGATACTCACCATCACCTTACTCATGTTGTTGTTGTCTTCATTAGCTCTGTCCACAAGGTAATGTCTCTGTAGTGCCAATCATAGGAACCTGTCCAAGAGTTCTACTAATGATGCTCATCCAAGATTTGTATGAATATATATCTGCACCATGAAATTTATTGACACTGGCCGAAACACAATCACTGCTAAGAGGAGGAACCAATTTCATCTGAAGTTCTTGGAAAAATAAATATATGAGATAACTATAATGCACCATACAAGTCAATACTTCCTGAGGTACCATAAAAATCAAAATTCTTTCTTGTTGATTGTCATATAAATATGTTTTGAGACCTGATCAAAAGGTTCATACGTAATTCATTAAGGAACACAGTGAATGCTCTGTTTGTCATATAGTCAATATTCTTCTAACAAGTATTTGTCATTCCAGTAACATTGCAGACCATGCATGTCGCTAACAAACTTGTCACCTTAAGTTATCCATCATCTTGTCATATTATATCAGCATTTCATGCTGCTCATGACAACAACTTCCTGTCATAACAAAACAAATCCTACAACTCCTGATTCATCGGTCTGATGAAGAACCAAAAGTGATATCCTCAAACAACTTAATTTGTGATCTTACAATATTATCAATATGAGGTAACTCCTCTTCCATAAAGTAATTAAACATCCATTCAATTACTGACTCATTCTTCTAGACTCCACAAGGAATTAAAAGATAAAGCACTAATCTGCTTCCCCTTTTCTCAAGCTATCTTTCATGTAACAACATGTTGTCCTTGACTGTTGCTTTTCTTATCATCTTGATCCTTTAACTTCACTTGGCTCTTTTCGATCCATCTAGAAGTTAGACCAGAGTTCATCTTATCTTGATATAATTTCAAGGATTTCCGGTACTCAGATGCCCCTGCACCTAGTTGATTGCTTTTGGATATTTCCAAACCTTTAATCCACAAGTTCAAATTAAGCTATTATTTAAGTTTTGATCACAATCTCAGTACCCTAGGCATACCTTGCCTTAACTTAGGTAGAATGATTTCATAATTACTTGATAACTCAAATTATTTCTAAGAGTATTTAACAGTTACAAGCAAAATTGTTTACAAAAATTATTATCACTTTTTGTGATAGATTCAATTCCAATGGTTACAAAAATGGCTATCACTCCCTGTGATAGACTTAGTAAAAGATTTGTTTACAGGATTGTCTATCACTTCTTGTGATAGACTCAATTACATAAATTGTTCACAACAACAATCACTTCCTGTGATAGACCCAATGCATAAGGTTTTCAAGGCTTCCAATGCTGGTTCAATTTTTTGAGTTGCATGATGAGCCCCAAGGTTCAGTGTCGAACCTGGTAGCTCTGATACCATAAGTAACAACCTTCCCAGACTACAGTTTAAAATTTTCAATTGACAACTAACTTTCAGCTGAACTGCAACTAACTTGTTTTCGAAACTAGGGTTTCCAAATTGATCCAACTAACTCAAACATGCAATTATCTTTTTAATTTTCAGTTTCAGCTCACATGAGTCGTTCAATAGTTTTCCACCAACTGTTCATGGCATATCAATAACTAAATAACTGCCAAACTAGGGTTTCATTTGCAGCTAGACGGAAAAGAGAATTCAATTCAGATGACGTTACATTATACACTTCATCAACTAACTTTTAATTTCATTTTCAGCTGAAAAGAAACTATTAACTATAAACATCTAACAAGAAATTGCAGAAGAATAATAATTACTTTTCTTTGCTTTCAGAAGATAACGAATAATTACTACAGCTATGAAACAATATAACAGCTGAATAAATTCAAGTAACTATCTCACTAAGTATCTGAGAATCTTACAATGTTCATTAACATAAAGAATAGCATTCATGGCATAGATGAAATAGAAATTCAATTACCATTGCATGTACTTGGATTTACGAGAGAGGAAGAAATCCATTTGACATCATCTTCATGCTGTTATATTTGGAAATCTTTATCAACGAGGAAAAGAGAATTATCATCAGGGGCTTTACCGCCCAACCAAGACCTACTGGTCTGCCGAGTTTCTTCAACTGAAGAATCCGCCCTTCACGAGGGTAATCAACACGGATCAATTTATCATCATGCCTCTGAGCCTGGTGTCATGGACCTATACCGCTAGTCGATCCCTCCTCTGTAGGTACCTCCTATCCAGAGGGATCATTCTGACCAGAAGTATATCTGGTACGTGATAGTTGACCAATGCCTAACTGGCAACATACCTTGGCCAAGGATTTTTTTTTTAAATGTTACTGGCACTCCTGTGGCGATATCTCTGGCACTCCTGTGCCGTCAACATTCTCACCCTTGCTCGACATGACAACTCTCCGATCAAGTTATAAGTTTATAATAGCAATTTAATTACCATTTCTTCTTAGTATGAGGTTATAAGTTAACCATCAAGTTTCATACATAAATAAGGAGATTCATTGACATAAAGGATTTTCAAGTCTCATATTTATCCCATTAAGGACTCGATGAGCAATAATGTGCCCTAAACCAACTTCTAATTAGAGAGGAAAGGATTCGGTTTAACCAGATAGATCAAGTTCCTTAGATAATTTTTCAAATGGTTCAACTGAACCCAAATTCAGAATCTTTCTCTTAGATCGAAGTCAAATCTTGACCTTAGGAAAATATTTATTCAAAGTCATGTCTTCAATTCCTCCTTCATGATTCAAGGTTCAACAATTTAAAAACAGATTAAATTATGATATTGCCATATCAGGGTTGGTTGTCATTCTTCATAGTTCAGGTGAAACTTAACCCAAGGAGTATGTATATTTTCAATTCCCAATTAATGTCCCATGTGACTTTCAGTTAGGCTTCAATTCAAACATAAACTTCCTCATTTGTAGATATTTGATTGAACTCATCTATAGAGAAAGATATATATATATAGAGAGAGAGAGAGAAGAATAGGATAGTGCGTTATAAGGTTTTCCCAGCCTTAACATTTGAAGGTCAGTTAAAGATCTCGATGTGGCAGGGAATTCATTCTTAATCAAACATCAGCATAAGGGTGAAGACTTGATCACGACAAAGAGGTTAAATGCACCCTAGATTCAAGATGATTAGAACTACTTTAGTTTCAGATGACCGGCATTTCAGACTCTAATCCAAGGGCTTCTCAGAAGAAACAACAGAGTCAACTATCAGACACACTCAAAATGACAGGAGAAAGACCCGCTCCATAAATTTTCTTGAGACAAGAGATGCAAGATATATCAATACATACATATACTCCCATGGCATAGGTAGGAGAGTATGGTGAATTTCATTCGCTGAAGAGCATCTACAGATGATACTCA
>VDFB02278356.1:0-19781 GCA_007258455.2 Sequoia sempervirens | reverse complement strand
CACAACTTTGGTTATCACAATGAATGATAGTAGGCTCCATTGATTATCCAAACAATCCTGCAAAGAGCTTACGAAGCCACACTGCTTCCCGAGCTGCCATACAAGCTGCAATATATTTTGCCTCTGTTGTACTCAATGCTACAGATGACTGCTTCCTGCTGCTCCAGGAAATCTTAGCCGATCCCAAACTGAAGCAACATCCAGAGGTGCTCTTCTGATTTGTGACACTCCCGGCCCAATCAGAATCAGTATAACCATACAACTCCAAGTCTGAATCTGAAGAATATCTCAACCCATATCCAATTGTGCCACACAAGTATCTCAGGATATGTTTAGCTACAACAAGATGTATTTGTCTCGGTTCACACATGAACTGACTAAGAGCACTCACAGCATAACAGATATTTGGTCTAGTGTTAACTAGATACATCAAGGACCCAATCAGCTGTCTGTACATTGTAGGATCCACCAAGTCTGAACTAGCTACAGCCTCCTTCAATTTATGTAGGTTGGTCTCCATAGGTGTAGACATGGATTTGCAATCCATCATACCAAACCTCTTAAGTACATCAATGGTGTACTTCCCTTGACTTACAATCATCTCATCTGGTTTCTGCCAAACTTCTAAGCCAAGGAAGTAGTGCATAAGTCCAAGGTCTTTCATCTCAAACTCAGAGGCCAACTCTTTCTTACATTTGATGATTAGGTGCTCTTCTCCAGTAAGAATCAAATCATCAACATATAAAACCAAAATCAATGCTTCATCATCAATTACCTTAAAGTATAGGTTAGAGTCAGCATCATTCTTCAAGAAGCCCAAACTTGACAGATAACGGTCAATTCTTTTGTACCATGCACGAGGAGCCTGCTTAAGACCATACAGGGCCTTCTTCAGCTTGCAAACATGAGACTCCTTCCCGTGTACCTCGAACCCATCAGGTTGCTCGATATAAACTTCTTCCTTGATTGCACCATTTAGAAAAGTTGTCTTCACATCCATTTGATGAATCTTCCATCCTCTAGAAGCAGCAATGGCAATGATAGTCCTGACAGAAGTATAGCGAGCAACAGGAGCAAAAGTTTCTTCATAATCAACTCCCTCTTTCTGTGAAAACCCACGAGCCACGAATCGTGCCTTGTACTTCTCAATGCTCCCATCAACTGCATGCTTGATCTTGAAGAGCCATTTCGAAGATACCACAGATTTGCCTTCGGGTCTAGGAACAATGTCCCAAACATCATTCTTGAGAATTGATTGGTACTCCTCTGACATAGCATCTCTCCAAACCTATTGATTGGAAGCTTCCTCCACACTAGAAGGCTCATATTCAATAATCTGACTCATCAAGGCAACATAACTGGAGAACTTATGTGGCCTTTTACTTTCTCTGAATGTACCTCTAGGAGCTGCTAACCTTTCAGCCTCTTGCATAGTTTTCCTAGCCCAAAGAGGTCTCTTTCTTCTAATCACAATATCAGTAGGCCCATCAGTAGGTTCCAAAGGCTCAACTGGATCAACATCTTCCTTCGGTCTTGAAGTCTCCCTCTGAATCTCAGGAGTATGGTCAACTTCCATATCCTGAGGAGGCTCATCATAGTCAATCTCCACATGAGTTCCCTTGGATCTTCTAAATGCAAAATCTTCCTCGAATGTGACATCTCTACTGATTTCAATCAACTTCTGACTTGGAACACATATCATGTAGGTTTTTGATGTCTCACTGTAGCCCACAAATATTCCCTCGGGCTTCTTCCCTGTAAAGGCTTCTTCCAGAGTCATATTCTCCAAGACCTTGTGAGGACTTCTATTCTGAACATATACTGCAGTCCTAGAAGCTTCTGTCCATAAGAAGGTTTGCAGATCCTGGTCATGAATCATGGCTTTTGCAGCTTCCACGATTGTCCTGTTCTTTCTCTTTGTAACACCATTTTGTTGAGGATTATAGGGAACACAAAACTCCCTCTTAATCCCAACATCAACACAAAAATTTTGAAAGCTACTAGAGGTGTATTCTCCTCCATTATCAGATCTGAGGATCTTGATTCTTTTACTGGAAAGATTCTCTACTAGAGCTTTGAACTCTTTGAACCTTTCTAACACTTTCTCAGACTCTTTAGTTTTCAAAAAATAAATCCAAGTCTTTCTAGAGTGATCATCAATAAAAAGAACATAATACAATAAACCACTCGAAGAAGGAACAGACATAGGTTCACATAAATCAGAATGAATAAGGTCTAAAAGACACTTAGATCTACTTTCTCTACTATGGAAAGGAGCTTTTGAATTCTTACCCATAGCACATCCTTTGCAAGTTCCTTCATGCTCTTGATTGAACTTAGGAAGTCTCGTGACCATCTTCTCCATGATAGGTAAGGCTCGGAAGTGAAGGTGAGCCAATCTTCGATGCCACAGATCACATAGGCTTGAAGAATCATGAACTAATGTTGTAGAGGACACGTACATAGCCTATAGAGGCTTTCATGTCTAACACCAATTACTTGAGCATCCTTGAAATTGGAATTCTCCATCCACACAAGAACTTTGCCTTTGGAGAAGGCAACTTGATATCCTTTATCTTCTAGAGCTGAAATGGAGATGAGATTGCGCTTGATTCCTGGAACATAAAGAACATCTCTCAATTGAAGTGTAATTCCAAAATCCAAATGAAGAGTAGAGGTCCCAATCCCTTTCACGGAATAGCCAGCATCATCTCCGATAATAACTTGTTCGAAAGAATCTTTCTCCACCAAACTTGATAAGTGTTCCTTAAATCCGGTAATGTGTCGAGAAGCACCACTGTTGATCAGCTAAGTGTTGGTATATGTAGGTACATTGCTTGATGAATAGAACAAGTATTCACATGAATCCTTCTGTGGAGAAACATCATCAACATCTGCAACGATGGCTTGTTGCTTAGGTCTAGTTGGACAATGCTTAGCAAAGTGGCCAAACTTATCACACCTAAAGCATTGAATCTTGGACATGTCTCTCTTCTTCTTGGAGGCGGGTGTATCATCATTTCCCTTATCTCGATTCCTCTTGAAGAACCCTTTCTTTCCATCTTTTCCTTTTTTCTTCAAAACATGGGAGGCGAGAACATGAATATCTTCATTCTTTGAACTTTGACCAACGCCTCTAGCCACCAACCTTGATTCTTCTTGAATGCAGTATGCCCTTAGACGATCAAACTTAGGCAATTTTGATCTTGGACTGATTCCCTGAATGTAGGATTCCCAAGACAAAGGAAGACCATTGAGAGCAAGCATAGTCAAGTCTTTGTCGTCAACCACATGGCCAATTGTCGAGAGCTGATCTCTCAAATTTGAAATCCTCATGAAGTATGCAATCATTGATTCTCCTTTCGCCATCTTCACATGGTGTAGTTGTTGCTTCAGTGCAAGTGCCCGACTGGTATTGTTGATTTCGTACATTTCTTCCAATGTTTTAAACATATCTCTTGTCGTCTTCAACTTAGAGACAATAGGAACGATATGATCTTTAACAGAATCAACCAATATTTTCATTGCCTTGATATCTTTCTTCTTCCACTACAACTTCTCTTCTTCCTCCTCAGGTTTAGGAACACTAGACTCCACAAACTCACCCAAGTCATTCTCTTGCAAGGTAAGCATGATCCTGAATCTCCATGATGTGAAGTTGGATGCTCCCTCGAGTCTATCCTCAATCTTCAAACTATTCACCAACTTGACTAAGGTAGGGATAGACAAAGAAGTAGAAAGAAGAGAATAGAGTATCTATGTAAGAACAAATCTAATCACGATCTCCTCAAACCCGCTCTGATACCATGTTAAATTTAGTGATCAGATTAATGTACATAATTTAATTCAAAAATTCAACACAGACACAGCAGATACCCTGGGAAAACCCTCCTCTTGAGGGAAAAAAACCCAGCAACAATATATCACTTATATATTGAAACAATGATGAAGTCTCTTTTACAATAGAGGCCGATATGAAGGCCTAACACATGCACTTCAATCTGAAGCAATACAATGATAATCTCAGCCAATAATTATATCGATTTCCCCTTGATAATAAACTTGATCTGCCTTGAGAGAACTCGCACTAGAAATGAATGTAAGAACTGAACTGATGATGTACAAATGAATATGCCATTGAATATATATACAACTTAGAGGGAGAGGTCGCAACTCTACAAAGCATCATGGCGGCCATCTTAAAGCAACGCGTCCCCAACAAAGAAGTCGGCACACTTGAAATTCGCGCCTCCACAAATTAGAATCAAGGTCGGCCTTGATAGAAAAACGTGCCTCTTCATTATTATTGTTTGCTTTAACAAATAGTAGTATCTTTACAAAAAGTCGTGCCTCTTGAGACTTCATAAATTAAATACCCTGGGGCTATTATTTAATTTATTGTAAATAAGTAGATCGCTGGAAGAAGCAGCCTGATGCTGCTAATAACATCAACAAATTTATCACGATGAATATGACCAGTAAACAGTTAACAAGACAATGAAGAAATCGCTTAAGTGATTTGTTTACAGATTATAACAAGTCAAACTCATTTTATAACAAAAGCATATGGCTGAACCCTAGTTGCCGATTAGTTTAACAACAAATATAAGAGTCATTTTGCCAAGAATATTACAGAGAACAAGGCCAAGGTTACAGATATAAAATTTATGTAAGGCATTGGTTAGAATGATAAAACCTTGGACCAGAAAGAGGCCTTTATCCATAAGTATAGACAACTCTCAAAATTTTCAATAGGATGCATAACTGTAGACAATACTCAAAAATTTCAGTAGGGTGCTACCATTGACTGCATTGGTAATGCTAGTTTCAAATTAATTGACTATTCTACATGGCATATGATTCAAATATGACAGGTCAATGAGCTTCTTCAGCTTCAAAACAAATGAAAATTAGTTTTCTTTGTACTTGATCTTGCAATTAAAAATGAGACAAAATAGGAATTTCACTAAAATTTGTTTAATGTAATTTCATCTTTATTTTCAGTCTCATTAGTTAACACTAGATGGGTGTATACAACTTGACAACCTTTTCAGTCTATAGTCCCTTAACCCTAGGTATGTTTAAGCTGCCCCTGCCTCTTTTCATAAATTGTGAGACAATAGCCCACATGGCTAAAAACATACAATTCACAAGACATACATGGTCATCTCAAGTCCCTTCCATATGATCTGACTTTTCCTCTATTGACCCTTCTATGTCACACCCACAGTACAAAGTGACATCAAACATTTTACTCTTGGCAGGGTTAGTGGTAATCACCATATAGGACTTCAAATAATGTAAGATGATTTCAATGCTGTATAAATCATGCCATCAGAATAGGTAACTTGTCTATCTCATTTTGCCGTAGTCCCCTTCAGACATGAGATACAAGTAAAGCAATGGATATGGGAGTGTGATTTTGAAATAGTGCATGTGGCTACAGATACATATATTTTACACATAAAAATAATCAGCATGAAATGTGGCTATAGGTACAATGACAGGGTACACATCCTTGAATTATACTGGCAATTGTTTTTTATTCATATCCACATTATATTATACCCTCATACTTCAAATGGACACAGCGTCGAGAAGAATGATGCAATAAGTTACGATACCATTTTATTTTATTCCAAAGCAGGAAGAAGGTGAAGTGGGTCCACCAAAGTTCCCCAACACATATAAGAGATGAAAACCAGCACTTCCATATCAGGATGAACATATGCTCTCTGAAAGACACCAAATTGGAGGCATCCCTTTACATTCAATTTAATGACAACATATACATCCATTGGTTGCTTGGAAAGAATGAACCGGATGAGACACATTAGGAGCAAAATTGAATTGGCCCCTAGGTCTAAATAAATAAGCTGTAGATGTTTAATGTGTACATGCAATCACATGTTCTTACATTTCTAGAAGACCACTTCACTCGAGCAGTCAAGCTGTACAGGATTACAATTTCCAGAATAATGAAGTACACAATACTTAAACTTCTCACTGCTCCTTGATGGCCAACTGCTCTATTAACTTCTGTTAGGTGTTTTAACCTAAACATCAGTGGTACTGAGTTCTCATCCTGAATAGAAAAATAAGGATAAGTATCATCAGGCATTTTTATATGTGGCGATCTCTGCTGCTCATGCAATGGGAAAAAGCCTACCCAATATCATGTAATTGCTGTGCTGGCAATTTTTTCTTGAGTTCTCCAACAAATGCTGGCAGAAAAGGAGGCACTGCCAAGGAGTGGGAATTTCGAGTTATTCAAATAGGTCTTTTATTTGCCAATTTCAATCATTCTCAGTTAACTAAACATCAATGTCAGGGAGAGGAGTTTTCCAGTAATTCCATGAATTGAAGTCCTCCTAGATGTCAGAACCAAATATGATGTCAGACATTATTAACCCAAGAAAAATCATCAAAAAGTACCAAGACTGAATATTATATATTAGCTTGGTATGAGATGAACCTGTTCAGATGACGACATGGCTGGGAACATGCCATTGACAAGCGTATGAAGTGATGTGTATGACTTTGTGTCTACATGATGATTCACAGCAACCTCACCCTGTTGTTCCCATAACAAATATATGTAAGTTAAAACACCTTTGAAGCATTCACTGTATTCTCCTCTATGTAAGAATTAACTTTAGAATGACCAATTACCTTTGGGTTAATGATAAAAATTTTGCCTTTCGGTATTCCGACTTTTAGGTAACTAATTTCATCTGTATTTCTGTTTCCAAATCCTGCATAAAATGGATTGCTATCAAGTGGAAACAATTTTCTGATATCCTGCCAAAAAAATAGACACAAAGTTAACACCTGTAAAAAAAAATATTTCTTGATCAAAATGAACTAGAAATGATGTAAATGTGCCTAAACAATATTGATCTTGAGTTATCTATCTAAAAGATGCCGAGAGATATCAATCTTGAGTTATTTTATCTGCAAAAAAGTTATTTGAAGAGCTATTTTTACTTTTGTTTAGGTAAGAGTTATTTTTATTAAGAATTAATTTATTTAGATTGTTGACTTTCTTTTTATTTAAAGAGTTTTTTTTATTTACTTAAAGAGATGTTTTATAGTCTCAGTTTTTTTAAAATATGTCAGTTTTTTAAAAGTATTTATTGTATGGGGATGGCACTGCTGGCTAACACAGGTGAAATTTTTGTAACCACCAGTTTCCACAAAGAGAGGTTCCATAACTGCCAATTATTGCAGCATCAAAATTGACAGATGCATAGCCATAAAATTAATGCAGGGGCAGTTCTGTAATCACCATGATGGTAGAAAATTTGAAATGATAATTAATTGATGTTCATTATTTGTTATTAAACAAAGGAGAAGAAAACTCCTTATATAAAGAAAACGATGTTTCTAAAAAGAAACAATCATAAACAAAAGAGAACTAAAACAGAAATAAAAAGTTACTAAAAACTAATTGAGCAAACTAAGTTAACTGAAAGCTAACTAACGACTAACTTAACAACTAAGATGACCATTAAATATTATAATAATACTTTAATACCCTCCCTTAATAGTCATTCTACTAACTTGAACTAAGTCTATCCATGATCTTCTAGAAGGATTTCATCGGTGACTAATAACTTGAGAAGCATAACCGCCTCTCGATTACTGGTCCTTTTCCGCAGAACAATCAAAATCTAGACACCGGCATTCGAAAATTGTGAGCATCCTTTGCTGCCAAGTATTATAATTTTTCCCATTGAACCTTTGGCTGCCTTCCAACATGATGTTGGTCAAAAACGCTATCCCTCCCGTTTTCCAAAAGCATGAAAAACAAGGTAAAAGTAGGTGATCAGCTGGCACAAATCCCAAGGCAATCAAATGGCACAAGTTTTAAAAAATTGTCAAACAAACAGAGGCTCAGAGACCCACAATTTTGTTGACAAATAATCAGATTTTGCCCAGAAACCCTAGGTGGCAAAAACGACGTGAATTTTTCAAAAAAATCATCAAAAACACAGAAAACTGCCCTAGCCACGAGCAGAAACAGCAAAAAAAATTCAAAAAAGGTTTTCAAAAACTCTTGATGACCAGCAAAAAAAAATTTAGAATTTTTTTTCAAAAACTCTTGGATTTTCAGAATAGACATAGCTAAAAGAATTCTTCAAAAATTTGCATAAACCCTAGGTGCCACGAAAAGTGCAGAAAAACGCCACAAACTCCAGCA
This sequence comes from Sequoia sempervirens, assembly GCA_007258455.2. NCBI lineage: Eukaryota > Viridiplantae > Streptophyta > Pinopsida > Cupressales > Cupressaceae > Sequoia > Sequoia sempervirens. The sequence continues at coordinate 11,578 of VDFB02278356.1, read as the reverse complement.
AAATAATCCGTCACAAATCCGCCAACACCAGAAACCAGACACAAAATGACAAACGTGATTTTTGCAGACAAAACAATCTGCTAAAAATCCATGATTTCACAAACCCACAAAACTTGCTTGATAAATCCGCGAATCTTCAAAACAGAAAAACCCTCAATTTTCAGATGAAAATCAGCTCACAAAATCTCTGCAAAAATTCATGTTTTCAGAGAACAACCCTCGATTTTTATTTTTTTAAAAATTGGATAAAAAACTTCTGAAAAAATTCTCAAAATTTTTCGGGTAAAACCATTAACCTTTGATTTTTTAAATCTAAGAAATTTTCTTAGGAAAACACAATTTTTTAATGCTAAAAAAAATTTGCCAAAAAAAAATTGAGCCTAAGCTCTGAGATACCATAAAATGATAATTAATTGATGTTCGTTATTTGTTATTAAACAAAGGAGAGGAATACTCCTTATATAAAGAATTACAAGATGATGTTTCTAAAAACAAAAAATCGTAAACAAAAGAGAACTAAAGCAGAAATAGAAAGTTACTAAAAACTAACTGAAGCAAATTAAGTTAACTGAAAGCTAACTAACAACTAACTTAACAACTAAGATGACCATTAAGTATTACAATAATACTTTAATAGGTTGCAAAACCATTGGTTTGCTTAAAGCAAGACTTTTACCTGAAGTTGTACAAGAGTGTGAGTTGAGTGAAGAGCGTTACGACTTATGAGTGACACAAAGTCTGAGTTAGTTGTGCAAAGGAAAAGGACCATAGAGTGATCTATGTGAGAAGACAATGATGGATCTTGTTGAATTGTTCTAATTATGCCCTTTGTATCTATTCTTTCGCCAGAAGAAGACTAAAGAAGTTAAAAAATTGCCATTTCTGACTAATTTTCGTTTCTAGGGTAAAATTCTGTGTCAATCTCTTTGTGCTTGATTTTTGTTGTTGTTTATGCTCTTAGACATTGGTGCAAATATTGTTCTATGTTTCCTTTGCAATAGAACAATAATAGTATCTAAGCATTCCAAGAAACGTTCTACAACTATTAAAGTGAATTCAAGTAGAACAGTAGTTTTATGGTTTGCAAACTATACTAAGTAGACGTAATTGAGAGTTTACAAATCATATCGACATCAAAGTCGTGGAGTTTTGGGTTTTGTGGGGTAGTGGTTTGGTATGTATGACAACGATAAGATCCAACAAGGACAAACATTTGCTACCTTGCAATCCAGGGGTGTTTACAAATAAGGGGAAGCAATCAGTAAGAGGGATGGTGAAAGACACAGAAGACAACCTTTCCAAGAGAGTAGCTACATCAGAAACCCACATGGAAAAGGATGATGCAGTCCCAAGAAACCATTGGCAAACAGAAAGAGCTTACAGCTAGGAACCAGTAATGACCTAATCAATTACCCAAGTTTGTCACTAATCTGCTCTGACATTTTATAAACAGCTATTTTCAATTGACAATATTATTTCAGTAAGAAGAAGACCATTGTTGCTCTTTCAGGTTCCTTTGAGGGTAGCAAAATCATGGATAAAAGGGTTGGAGTTTGTTGCGAGAAAGGAACATACAATTTAGAGTTTAACCAGATGGTAATGCACCCATACGAACCAGTTGGTGATTATTCAAATCTCTTGAAGAGAAACTGTTGGGTAAATTGATTCATGTTGAGAAGAGTAAAGAAGATGTAAATCTAAGCTTACTGCAAGTCAAGAAGTGCACAAGGAAATTAGGGTGTGGGTATAATCTACATTACTGGATTCTCCTCCTAGCTCCCCAGCTCCCTGTATCTTAGTTTGAATCCAATCTCAAGATAGGTATGACTTGGAAACGAGTTTGGTTTGTCTAGGGCATAGAATCCTGCCAATACATGTCGTACTTAGAGCAATCTCGAATTCAAAATGGTTTTGAAGTTTTGTTTAAAGTCATTTTTAATAAACAAAAAATAAAAAGGAACACAAGTTAAAATTTGAAACCTAAAACCCAAAAAGACATTAGAAGCCAAACAAAAAGGAGCAAAAAATAAAATTCACCTCTCATTTCACACTCACGTTCATCAAGCTAGTGTTCCAGCTTCATTGTTTTGCCACTTCTATGTCACTACAAGTGCTATTTTGTTGCCAAGGAGATTTAAGAGCTTGCAACAAGGAATAATCTTTCATTCAAGGTCAGTTTTTTATTTATTATTAATTTGGTTTTCATCTCCAATTGGACTTTTATTTTTTATTTTTATGTTTCGTGTTTTAATCATTTTTTTCAACAAGCAATGATACTGTAAGATTTGTGTTGTTTTTCCTAGTATTTTGTTTGGTTTAAACGTATTTTGCCAGATTTGTGGTATATGCAGCCGGATCTAGGTCTGGTTCAAACTGGATTTGTGGTCCAGTTTAGTGCATTGTTCATACACTATGGATTCATCTCAAACAAGCAAAGTCAAATCCATAGAGAATTTGATAAAACCAAAACAAACCTGCAGTGAAACTTGCTTTGTTGACTGATTTTTTTGGTTTTTTTTTAATTTCTCCCTTTGACTTTGAATATGAAACCTTAAGAAGAATCTCTAACCCTAAACTGCCATCCAAAGCATTTAAAACACTAAAACAAATTCATTTTAGCTCATTTTGATTGCAAAAGACAAATGAGAAAGATGAAGACCATTATTAATGAGAAAGAGCATGATTCTGAATAAACTTTTTTCAAACAAGTTCACAAAACTATTTAAGAGAGATGGAACACAATCACCATCCCATTACATCTTCAAGCCTTTGCATTAAGTCCAAAATACTATAGTGTTGAGGTTCCTTTTGTGCCAACAAATATTGCCCCATATAGAGATTTTGAAGTCGCTAAAGAGTACAAAGTAGCATTTCGTAGACTCTTCCCTAGTCCTAATTGGCAAGATGTAGTCATGAGTAAGTTCATTGATTTTGTACACTCCAATGGTAAAAGTATTGAGGCTCTTTGTGATAAGTACAAAAAAGATGCTCACAATTGGTGGTATTTTCATGGCCAATGATTCCAACACCTACAACCTCTTGCAATCAAAGTTTTATGGCAAATAAGTTTAATAATTTTTTACTTTTTAATATTTGAAGTTTCATTTTCATAATATATAATTTTAAAGTATAAAGCTATCTATCTACTTTGTCTTAATAGTTTGCTAGTTCATTTGCATCTAAGAGGAACTAGAGCACATACTCCATCCACTCAGTAAAGCATAACCAGCTGCACTCAAAAAGGGTAGGGAGTTAAGTGTACGTGCATTCCAACTTGCTCTTCCTTTCACACAAATATGGCTACAAGGAAGGGGACACAAGGTTGTGGCATATGGAGCCAGAGCATATTGACTTGGATGCCTCCACTTCCTAATATGTTGCATTTCAAGAGATAGCTAGTGAGCACACTTTTAGTGCAAGTGGCAACGACACTTCTTGTGGTTCTCCAAATGTTCCTACATCTAATCTCAATGATGGTGATGATGTTGATGATTTAGAAAACCCATGTGACACTGAAAATTGATTGTTGAACTTGATATTATTATTTTAATATTGAGCTTGAATGAAGTTTGAAAAGGAATAATTTATAATATTTACTATTTGTCATTTATGTTTTTAATGGCATTTGAGTTTATGGTGAATTTTTTGATTATATGATGCTATGTGGTAATCTAAACTTAATTCTTGCTTTTAGGCTGCAAAATAAATAAATATAAATATATATATATACACGATTTTTACACATGTTTTGTACAAACGAACCCAACCCCCCAAAAAACTTGTTAGGTCCACGAACACAAACAAGGATCTGAACTAGTAACAACATAGGTTTAGAACTTGGAGCCACAAATATTGCTAGAATTGCAGCAATCTCTAGATATGTGGGCTACGGGGAAATACACACTGTTGACACTTTGTGCCACCCTCTTTTTCTTGCATGACCCATCAATAAAAACTGATCTGAGAGATCCTATATGGGTTATTATGCTCAGGAAGGCCTCTAGTAGTTGCATTACCCCCTTGCCAAGCTACACTAAAAAACCCATTTTACAAAAATGTCCTAAGGATGGATATCTCTTTCATCTTCCTTTTCTTCTCCAAATCCTTTTGGGGTTTCGGGCCCTGAATGGACTTTTGGACCAAGGTCCAAGATTGCCTCCAATTCCTAGTTTCCCTTCTCTCTCTTTCAAGCCTTTCGGAACTTCGAAATCCGAATGGACAATTGGACTCTAGTCCAAAGGTTCCAGTTCCCGACTTCCTTCTTTCCTCTTTCCTTTCTCCAATCTTGTCTTTCTCCAAACTTTGGGTTTCAAACTGACTTTTGTATTTAGTCCAAAAGTCTATTTCCTTCTCGAGTTCCCACTTTCACTTTTCTTCTTCGGTCCCATCGGACTTTCGAGACCCAATCGGACATTTGCACCTTTGGTCTAAATGTCCATATCCTTTTTTCATCCCTGCTCCCATTCTTTCTTGTTTCCATCAGAACTTTGAATCCCGATTGGACATTTTGACTTAGGTCCAAATGCCCAAGTCCATTCTTGACTTTCGTCCCTTCTTTAGTTCTTTTCAAAATTTCAGACCCTTTTTGGACTTTTGTCCAAATATCCAAGTCCGTTTTCTTTTTCCGAGCCCAACTTCTTCCTTCTTTGGAACTTCAGAATCCTTTTGGATTAAATTCTAAGTCCAATTTCTTTTCCCACTCCTACCATCCAAGTTCTTTTTGTATTTTGTGGCTTCTACAATTCTACAAACAATATTTTATTGAAGAAATTGAAGGTGCGGAATGGCGGAAAGGTTGACACTCGGCAACTTTTGGTTTGTTTCGTGAGCCCGCATGCCATTCTAAGAGGGCCCAATTTCTAAGTGCGGAAGCGTGGAAGGTGGCCACATGGCAGCATCTTGCATGTTTCGCTGGTCCGCAAGTTGCTCAAAGAAGATCCAAATTCTAACCACGGAAGCACAAAAAGGTGACACGTGGCACGTTTTTCTTGTTTTCACAAGCCCACAACTCCTCATGGTGGGTCCCTTTTTAGGTCGTGGAAGCGCGAAAGGTTGCCATGTGTTTCCTGATGACATCACCTATCTTTTCGATGATGCATTTCTTGACACACTCTGATGACTCATAAAAGTGACATGACTTGTAGCGTTTTGATTGATTGAGACTTTTCAAACTAATTCAAACTCGGTCAAGGCAATACAATCGTCAATCTTGTCTCCTCTTGGCAGATCGACGACCTAAATTCAAACCAGGGAACAGTCAATAGCGCCATGTTCACAAGAAACCAACGATAGGGTTGCAACGACATCCCAGCTACTAGTCTAGATCTTTTGAACTACAATGATGATTTTTTAATGCAATTCTCCATGATGCATTAATGGTAGAAACGATGCCCATGCTTCTTTGCGTGTTGTAGACACAATCTCCTCCTAAAGGCCATTCATGACCGGATTTCGCTACAAATCTCACGGGGGTTTCCCGTTTCTGCACTTGAAGACTCATCAATGAAGAGACATGGCATGATATGAGGTTTTTTGTTTTTTTGCAAGCTTTTAGCTCAAAAATTGAGGAGCCAGATGTCTATATCCAATCTGATCGGATTTTCTTCTGGTTGCTAACCCTAGTTGAGTTAGGGTTTGGTGCTAGATCATCTAAGTTATGCCTGAATTATAAAAGCAAGCATTATACTCATTTTAAGGTTCTTTTGGGCTCTTCCCTAGGGTTTTCTTTGGAAGACATCAATTCTTTCATGCTGCAACTATAAAATTGGCTTATGCCTCTGTATTAATGAAGATTATTCAATTTACTTCTCTCTTTTAGATATGTGGTGTATGCCTTTTACCTTCATGTTTGAATTTTATTTTGTTATCTTCTATGCATGCATGTTGTGGTAGCTAAGTTTGCAAGTGTTGTGAATGTTTTCCTTTCCTTCCAATATCTTGTTAAACCCTAACCTCCATAATTGCCCCTAGAAGCTAGTAAAATAGAGAGGCATTTTAAACAAGAAGAAACATTTTGTCTTGGTGTATCACCTCCCCTTTCCCTTTCATGCATTCCTTCTCTCCCTTTTCCCATGTGAGTTGATTAGAGTAGGGTAGTGGTAGGATTCCATGTGTTGGGTTGGACCAACACATCTGCACTTGGATCAAAAGAGGAAGTTGGCCTTCTCCGAAGACTTGACCTCATCTTGCAAGGTCCCACACCTTGAGGTCATTTCCATTGTGTCATTGGAATGCTAAGCCTATGTTCAGTAAGGTGCACTTTCATGTGATAACACACCTTCAAAACTGGTCCTTCTTTACAACTTGGGAGATGTGAAGATGCTAGAGAAAAATACAAGAGGGAATTACAATTTGTGTTGCAAAAAGTGCAATAAAAAATAAAAATTGCTCATACAATTAGGTGGAAGCCTATTTGCATGAAACTTTTAGCATTGGAATTAGACCTTGCATTTGAATTTCCAAAGAATGGCCACCTGCAACACAAATTATTTGATATGTAAAAGAGCATGATTAAGAAAAGAGGCTAAAAGACCTCTATTGAAGTCTAGCTCTTAAAAATGAATCAAGGGATATTGTTGATGATCTCATTGATGATGTAATACACCGATGGGCTTCCATTAATCTCATTTGGTCACAATATTGGTAGAAAATGATGAAGAGTACCAATGCAAACTCTAAAGTGTTGGACTAATCGCCAGCATCTCCCTTCAGATTCAGGATATGGACTAACTGCCTCCCATGGATCCGTTTATCTATGGCATTTGTATCGGGCGTTAACAGGTCGATCTTATGGCACAACGACAAACGTGTTCCAAAAAATGGTATCAGAGTCATGGCCGCGGGTTCAAATCCCCTCGGGTGACGCTAAGGGGGGGATTGTTGGAACTAACTGCCTCTCGTGGCTCTGTTTATCTCTATCGGGTGTTAACAAGTTGATCTTTTCATGTTCCAACATTAGACAAGACCTAGTTTTAAATATGTACACACCATATATCGGGAAAGAGGGAAAAATATGTGGTGTCATTGCAGTCCATTACAAATTCCTAGGCCGAAACAAAGGTGCCCTTAATTTTCAATAGACAAAAATATTGCAAAATAGATCATTAATTTTCGGGGGTACGTCCTAAAGGGGAAATGTTTTTTATTATGCACAATGCCAAAAATTGCAAAGCAATGGGTTTGTTCATTGAGGTGAGAGATGCAAAATATAGTTTCAAACCGTCAACCCCTCATGCTATTAATTTGCTCAATGTGTTGTGCAGTGTAATTGAGTAGATTAAAGAAATTTATACAGCAGCCAATGGAATCCAAATGTTTGTGAATTGTGACCAATCATCACATGTTCAAGTCTCATGGTGGAGGTTAGTTGTTGACTAAGTTGGTTTTTATGGACAATGTATTGTATTGTATGTGGTGTGGGCCCCCTAAAAATCCCTCACTAATTAATCAAAAAGAAAACTGAAATTTATTTTTGGTTTTCTAATTTCCTACTATGTTTTTGAGAATTGATTCACCTTGCACACGATCGTCTTGAGGCAAATGGTGAAGGTGCAAGAGGCATAGTGCAACATATTTATCCTAGATGACAAAAGGGCCCTAAAAGTGAATGGACTAATCCTAGATGACATTGGTGGCTTGTGTGGATTAAACGGCTAGTTTTATAGGGCCCATCATTAGTATGATTAGATTTGTTCATATGGATCAACTATGTTTGGCTGAAGTTTATGATGGCATTGACCCCAAGATTTAAAAGATGAGAGATGTTATGTATACACAAGAGCAAGATACATCACAAAGATTTTTCAAACAACCGTATCTCCTTGATTTTTGCCTTAACTTCAAAGTACTACAGCATTGAGATGCTTTTCCTATGATGGTTGCATCATACATAGATCATGAAGTTAGTGATTGATATAATCTTCCTTTATCAATATATAGAAGACACGGTTATGAACACATTTGGGAAGTTCATGGCCTCAATAGGTCACACCCTTAGTGCTATTCAAAACAAGTTTATGGGGAATGATCAAATGTGGTGATACCCCCATGGACAAGGATCCATGTACTTACAACCTTTTGTCATCAAATTTTTATCACATACATTTTGTTTTACTTTCAACATTCTTTTAACCGTTTTTTTTTTACTTTTTATAAATTAAAATTTAGAATTGAATATTTATTCTTAAAAAAACACAAGTTTTATGCAAAATATAGTTACAAAATATATCAAATAAGTCTATAAAATGTTGAGGAAGTGTTTTTTATTAGATTTGAATATAAATAGAGTATAAAATCACATCATAATGTGAATACAACAGCTAGCTAATAACTATTATGAATTTATGATGATTGTCTTTGAAAACATATCATAAATTGCATATCTAGTCAAGTCACAAATTACAAGATTTTAAGATTTCCTCTTCCCCATTCTAGTGAACAATTGGGGAGAGGTTCCAATCCTCACACTTGGTTGGAGCTCCTCACTCAGCTTAGAAGGTTGCAACTAAAACTCCACTCTGGTACTAGATGACAATGACTCCTTTGCCTCATGTTGGGCATTATCTACAATGATGTCCTCCAATCCAAACTCTCCTACTTCTACTACATCTTCACCCTCCATAAATTGCCTCTTGAAATTAGCAATATCATCCTTTTGAAATAATGTTTACTTAATATCAACATTCTAGAATAAATTTACATCATCAAAAAAAAAACTAACCTAGAAACCAAAATTCCTTCTATTTGCTCTTCAAATCTGTTCCGATTCGCTTAAGTATGTTCAAAGGATGCAAAAATGTTGCGTGAGGAAGATGTGTAGGCATGGGGGTTTTAAAATAAGTTTATCAGCATTTTTCAACATATTTCTGTGTTTTTACCTCATCCCCCTAGAATCTAACACCTAGCGAGTTTTGGCATTAGATTTGTGTCCTCCAATCCAAACTCTCCTACTTTTGCTACATCTACAATCTCCATAGCTTGCCTGGGGGTTTTAAAATAAGTTTATCAGCATTTTTCAACATATTTCTGTGTTTTTACCTCATCCCCCTAGAATCTAACACCTAGCGAGTTTTGGCATTAGATTTGTGTCCTCCAATCCAAACTCTCCTACTTTTGCTACATCTACAATCTCCATAGCTTGCCTCTTGAAATCAGTAATATTGTCCTCTCCAAATAATGTTTACAAACTTAATATTAACATTCTAGAACAAATTTACATGATCGCAAAAAAAAGAAATAAAATAAAATAAATCCACTAACTTGGAAACCCAAATTCCTCAAATTTGCTCTTCACTCTAATTCACTCAAATGCGCAAAGGATGCGAAAATGTTGTGTAAGGAAGATCTGTCAGCATGGAGGTTTAAAAAAAAGTTTTTTCAACATTTTTCAATGTAATTTCCATATTTTTACCTCATTCCCTTGTGAATCTCACATCTAGTGAGTTTTAGCATCAAACTTGTGTCCTCCAATTCAATCTCTCCTACTTCTGCTATGTCTACACCCTCCATAGCTTGCCTCTCAAAATCAGTAATGTTGTACCCACCAAATAATGTTTACAAACTTAACACTAGCATTCTGAAACAAATTTACATGATTCAAGAAAAAAAGAAAAAAATAAAAGAACTAACCTAGAAACCTAAGTTCCTGTAATTTGCTCTTCAATTCACTCAAGGGTGCTGAAAGGATGCAAAAATGCAGTGTGAGGAAGATGTGTAGACACAAGGGCTTGAAAAGAAGCTTTTTCAGCATTTTGTTACCTAATTTCCATCTTTTTACGTCATTTCTTGTGAGTCCCACATCCAGCAAAATTTGGCATCCAACTCATGAGTACTCGCATGAATTTGATACCAAAACTTGTCGAAAACCCATTCTCATATGCATGAGTAATCATAGAAAATACTTGCCCAACAAAAAATTCCTACAACTTGTCAAGACTCAGTAAATTTGTGAACTACGGTTGGGATAGAGCTACAACATTCTGTATGGATGCTTCTATCTCCCAACTTTCATTAGTTGACATTGATGAAGGGAACTAGGGGCCTTATATACATGAATGAGAGCTTTACTTGGAGCTTCTAGAGACATCTTGCTTATTTGAACTACTCTTGTAAAAAGGGCAGGCTATAACAATACCCATATAACTTGTAGGAGTTCCTTTCACGTTATTTGACTGTAACCATGCATTTGAGATCACCCACACTGTGCTTCTCCAGGCCAACATTTGTATTATGCCTATTTTTGTGTTATGCTTACTCTCTTTTTGTTGTTTAGTTAACTTCTCTATTTTCTTTGGTTTAAACAACTCCTTTTTAAGCGCTTTATGACTGTTGTATGCATGTTTTCCTTCTATAATAGCAACTAGTTCAGTGTTATATTGACTGGAACGCTTAAGATCTGTTTTAAGAAAGCGAGTAGAATATCAATGCTATTTAGATCACTTGCTATTGTGATTGAGATTGGAAACTCTTGCAGGGACAAGTGCACCCATGTAACTAATTTTCATTGATATTAGTAGAGTTTTTGCCTTTCTATACATATCAGATATAAAACAAGTTGTCTTTTACCAAATATGCACACAAAAGTAAACCCTTTGAGATGTTTTAATCATATAGCTTTACTTAATCTCTTATATAGGAAAATGAAATAACTATACAAATAAAAAATTCATGCATCAGAAATTCAAAATTAAAAACAACATTAAAATATAAAAAGAATTATGACAATAGACTTTGATGGTTCACCCATATATGTGTTAATTGAAATATGCATAAAATTACAATAAAGTTTTATAGCTAACCTATTTATGTATTAATATGATTAAATTTGAAAAACTGCATATACATTTTCTTACCTCAAGGCATGCAATCTTGAACTCATGAGGAGCCCTTCGTATCACTGCAAACAATATCAAAAAGATAATCTCATTCAACATAATCCTGAGGGTTTTTGAACTAATGTCAATTATTCCATAGGCATTGCACATTTGTACGGATGGTTTTTTGACAAAATTAGAAGCTCCAAATATGGTTGATTTAATGAACATCTCATATGGAACTGAAACATTGTAAGGAATTTCCGAAAAGGAATTAAGCCCACAACAATTGAACTCGTGGCAAGCTACAAAGTGGTAAGCACCACTTGTTAGTGACAAAATAAAGATAATTTATTATGGTGACATTCAAAAGTCACTAGACACAAAACTTTTATAGTTACTGCAGTTAAATAAAATGTTTTTAAGAAATTAGCATGAAATCCCTAGTGTACAAAACTGCTATATTCACTGCAGTTAAATAAAAGGTTTATAAGAAATTTGCACAAAATCACTAGCATGCAGATCTCCACAAACATTATTTGAGCATCTAAACCACATCTAGAAGAATCTAAACCTTAAAATAATCATTTGCACACCAAGCCTCCCGAGTATTTCTAAAAATGTTTTAGAATGGGATTAACTGTGTTGCCCAATCCCACCAAGTTCAGATTAGGTAATATTTTCGAGAGGTGATTTTGTAAGTTCAAAAAAATCATACTTATTAACTGTTTATATCTTCTAAACAACATACCTAGAGTAATTGTTTA
>VDFB02278355.1:0-20472 GCA_007258455.2 Sequoia sempervirens | reverse complement strand
TTAAGGTGGTGAAGCAAAACACCAAGGAGGTCTTGCAAGAAAGACCTTAGAGCACGAATCTGTGATTGATTCCTCCGACCCCTCCCTTTGAGAAAGCCACAGGAACTCAAGTGGGACTCATTATTCTGGCCCAAACGGACAGTGAGTCCAAAAACCCAAAAACTTGCAAAACCTTAACCGGTTGGTCTAAATGACTAATCTAATGCTAGGTATAGTAATTAAATGAAACAAATGAAACACTCAAAGCATCAGGTTAGTCCTTTCAATCCATTCTTGACTAGATGAAGGTTCAAACACAAAAATGCACTCAAAAGTTGCTGAATTCCAATCACACAAAAATGCTCTCTAAGTCTCAATTCATGAAAATGAACTTCCAACCTAGGTATTAGGGTTTGGATGACCTTATATACCTTTCTACCATGTGCTAGGACCCTTGGGTTGGACTTAGAACAAAATTAATGCTATTTTTCAACTTTTAGGCCAAATTGCCAAAATGCTCAAATTGCCAAGATTTGTCTAGGAACTCATAAAGTTCAAAACTCTAAGCCAAACCTACCCTAACACACTCTTAAAAAAAACCTAGGGACTTTATATCATAGTCCTTATTCCCTTGGTGGTTGGCTAGAACCACCTACAAGCCAAAAATCACTAAGATCTTCCAAAAGACCTTAAGGCGCTCTTGCACCAGTTTGGAGGATGAAACTTGTTTGGTTTTGTGAGGGAAATTTCATAGAAAGGTTGCATCTATATGCCAAGCATAGTGGATTTTAGCATCCCAATATTTCTTTTAAAATTTTTTGATCATTGTAATCTTGGTTATGAGCAAACAATTGAAGAAAAAAAATTGTAATCATCAAGTGAGTTATTTGAATTAAATACTCTATTCCAGGGTATGTGCAGGATCATGATGGGCCAAAAAGTGGCAATATTATGGGTATTTGTAAGGTGTGGCTAATGACTTTTTTTAACCCAAAATTGATGAAACGAAAAGGGTTTTTAGAGGATATTCCCAACTTTCCACCAATATAAATAATTCTTTAGTTTGAATTTAATAAATAATTACTATTCATTTTCTATTAGAATTGTGACTAAAGTCCCGATTGATAGGTTGATTGAAAATATCTATAACTTTCAAACGGTATCACATTTTGAATCTAAAACATGCATCACATTCTATTTCCACATAATTATAGGGATTAAAAGAAAATTAAATTTCAAGGAAGCTCTACCAAGTTAAGATGGTAAGACATAATGAAGTTTTTATATTTTTAAAAGTTATAATAAAAAAATTCATGTTAATTACTGGAAAAAATTACAAAAAAATATGCATCAACATCTAGACATGAGTCCTCTACTTATATATAAAATATTATAAAAAATATTATCATTTTATTTGTGGTTAGGGTGGTCAGACAGACACCTACTTCTTATTTTTTCCCTAAAATTTAAGTACTACTGCATTGAAATTTCAAATTTTCACCAAATAGATTTTATTTATTTTTAAATAAACCTAGTAGTTTAGAAACTACATTCAATTTTATATAGATTCTATTCTTACATATTTTTGAAATAATATAGATAACTTTATTCAAATTTTTACATCAAGTTGCCTAACACTGGGATTTTTCTGAATTTTTGCCACTGGGGCCTATTTTCCATGATGATCCGCACACCCTCCAACCAACTTATATGTGTAGATCTATTTATCATATGTGAATGTTTTAGATCTAAATATCTTGTTTAAATATTTTGGCTGATTTTCATTGAATTATTCCAAATTTAAGAAATTTGTATGAATAATTTAGTTAAGGATCATTGAATTATTTGAAATGTATGAAATTTGTAGGGTTAATCATATGAGTATCTAGTTGTTACTTATGCAATGTGAAATAATGCTTTGAGTTTGAAAGATGTGCAATGCAATGTAATCAGCAATATGAATATAAACTACATAATATTTAACCATTCTTTTTATGCTATTGTACATTGATATTTAACCATTGCTTCAAAGAGTTTAATCATGCACATGAGGAGGAAACTAAATTTCGATTGTCAACTTCTATATATATCAAATTATCCAATAATCAAGTGTATTTCCATATACAAAAATGGCATCAACACCAACTCAAACAAAGTTTTACAATATGTGGCATATGCCATCTCGGTATCTATTCAAAATTTACATGCCAAAATGTTTATCTCATCCTAAACTACTGGTGGATCATCAAAATGGAGCCTCTTTGAAGCACGCATTGGCTCTGAAGGTAGCTGCACAAGAAAAAGTCAAACCACAATTGATATTAGATATACTATATAATTTAAAATTGAATAATTAACATAAAAATCAATACACATTGAATTATAATTGAACTCTAAAATTGAAATCTTGATTACCTGAAATATACGTCTCTTTGAAGGGTCAGGAGTCCTAGAATATACCCCTCTCAAAGAACTAACCAAACCAACTTTTGTAACATCAATCTATATATGTGAACAAAAGCATGAAATTGATCCAAGTTAGCATAGAATTGTCAGTAATAAGAACATATTTACCAAGAAAAAAATAAAATAAACACATACCTCTTTAGGTTGATCTTTTTCTATATCTCCTTTAGGTGTCTCAACAGCTCCTCCTTGAGGTGTTTCAACACCTCCTCCTTTAGGCATTCAAATACCTACTCCTTCAAGTGTTGTGGCACTTATCAACATTGATGTATAGCTCACAACTGCCTATACATAAAAATGACAAGTACATATGAAACTACGAATATATGTCAATGTATGCATAATCAATAAAAGATCAAGATATAAATTTTAATTCAATCAAATTTGAGTTCAATTACCTTTTCCTTATCCAACATGGTGCCTCCATAGTCTAGAGAGCATTGCACCTCACTCGCACTAGGTGTTTGCTACAAGCAGAGAGTAAGATAAAAATATAAGTTAATATATAATTTCATTATTGACAATTCAAATGACAAGAAAATATACAGTAAAAAAATGTAAATGAGTGAGTGAGAAAATACATACTGTGTGTGTGTCAAGGCCAAATGAAATGGCCCTAAGGGTGTTATCCGTCACCTATGTGAGATCCTTAAACATTAACTATTAAATAGACCATGTAAATAAATATTAGTACTTGATACTATCTCTTATTAATATTCATTTTAAAAAAAATGCAAGTTATGAATTTATACCTTAAATGTTACCTATGTAACTACTCCAATGTCTGCCTCTCTAGTAGGAGAGGACTTTGTAGGGTGTGCTCCACTCCCTTATGTGTGATCTGCTATAATCTCCACATCTTGGATGTCATAATCAGAAGTGTCTAATGGATGATCAGGGGGTTGTACAATAGGACCCAAACATATTTGCTGGCACGTATTGCAAATATGTGGCACACAAATATGTGGACTTGAGGAGGATGATGCAGCAGCACTGGATCCATCACCAAGATCACCAGACTATGGCTGAGCTACTGAAGAAGCATGGGAAACCAAAAGACCACTCAAAGAGTGAATGGCCTAGATACTTTGTGTGGCTACATCCTCCGTAATATCTATATGTTGTATTGGAGGTGGTGGAGGAAGGGGAGGATGGGGAACATGTGGGTTCCTAACTACTCTAGCTTCCCCTGGCCTATCCTGAGGCATACCTCTACCAACGCCCTAGAAGGGTTTAATGTCAAAGTAATTGACATGATGCCCTAACAAAAACTCAGCATATAATTGTTTAATAAATTAAAAAGGTACATCAAGAATATTATTGGGTGGTTTATTAAAACCATACACCAATGATCCCAAAAGTTATCTACTATGCCCCTATGCATGCACCATTTTATAGAAAGTTTTGGCTTGTTAACATTAACTAGCAAACCATTGTTGGGGTTAATAAATAAAGAGGCTATTTGGGATTTTGTTATTTGGAGATCTTTCACATCATCATAAGACATTCCACATGCATAATATTGCCTCATGGTTTCTTGCCATGAATGAAATGCATTATGTTGGGTGCAAAGGGTTTCTACATATGTAATTATTCTTGTCAATGTGGTTGACATATGGGATAATCAAGGGATTTTCCTATAAACATCACAAATGCCCCTCAATTGCTCCAATTTTTCATGAATTAACTATTCAATTGATGGCTACAGAGGTGGTGGAGCATTTGGAATTTCTGCATTTTGATTCTCAGCTGGTGGATTTTCATTTTCAACTGGTGGAATTTGTGCATTTTCATTCTCGGTAGCCATAATGACTGATTAAAGTTAAAAATAATTAATCTAAAATTAGACAATATAAATGAAACACTATTTTTGAATCAAAATCCATTAAAAACATTAATTTTTTTATCAAAATCTATTTTGAACTCAATTGTTTCATAAAAATTCAATCAAAAACCCTATTTTGAAAAAAAATCCACCAAAAAAAAATCATTTTTTTAATCAAAATCCATTCTCAATTCAAAATTTTCATAAAAATTCAATCAAAAACCCTATTATGAAAAACAATCCACAAAAAACATTCATTTTTTTATCAAAATCTATTCTAAACTCAAATTTTTCACAAAAACTCAATCAAAAACCCTATTTTTAAAAAAAATCAACAAAAACCACATGAAATTATTCAAATCTAAATCAAAATTGAATCAAATCAAATGAAAATAAATAAACTTACCTTTCCAAATCGAATTTAGCCTATATCGGATATCCGTTACGCGAACAATGGATGAATAGTGCACCCACGGGTTCTTCTCAGCCGAATGAGTTCAAAAAAGAGATATAAGTGTTTAATATATACTTTTTACAAATTGGATATCCGATTTGGATCAGATATCCAATGTGTAAAAGTAGCTTTGGTGTTTGGTATGGTGACACCCAAGCCTACAAAAAGTCAACATGTTCTTTTCGTGTTTTCTCGGTTGATGAAAGACGTGTTTTTTTCCTCATTGCCACTTTTTGGCCCACCATTAACCTGCACATACCCATGTCCTCCATCCTTATAGGATATTTTGGATAATCTTCAATAGATAGCTTCGTTCCCTACAAAACTGGAACAACTAGCTACTTGCAATTAGTCATACAAAATATCTCTAGAATAGTATTAATGTACTTACTTTCGTTCAACCAAAGCTTTCTACTCTTTTTGTCCCCAGTTATTTCCATCCCCAGAATATACCTAGTTGCACCAAGATCTTTCATTTCGAACTTTGTAGACAATTGAGATTTAAGATTAGAAATCATGAGCTTACTATTCCCAATGAACAACATGTCATCCACATACAGGGCAATAACTAAGAAATGATCATTTTTAGATTTGAAATACACTCAATGATCATATTTTGATCTTACAAATCCCAATGACAAAAAAAAAGTGTTAAACTTCTGGTACCACATTCTAGGCAATTGTTTCAAACCATACATATACTTCTTTAACTTACATACTAGATGGTTTTTACCTTTTTCCACATAGTGCTCAGGCTGGGACATAAAAATTTCTTCTTCAAGATCACCCTAAAGAAATGTTGTTCTCACATCCATCTGTTCAATCTCTAAGTCATATGCTACTGTAAATGACAGAAGAAATCTGATAGACACCAGCTTAGCTACAGGAGAAAAGATTTATCCATAATCAATTCCCTCTACCTAGGAATAACCTTTCACAACCAACCTCACCTTTACTTTTCAACATTGCCATCCAGACCTATTTTGTTTTTAAATATCCATTTACAGCCAATAGCTTTTTTGCTTTCAAGCAAGGGCACCAAATTCCAAGTGTCATTCTTTTCTAATGATGCCATTTCTTCATTCATGACTTCCAACCAAGAGTTTGCATCAGGCATACTAATTGCCTCTTTAGCAGTCCTAGGCTCATCAGTGCTAGTAATCAAAACATAGGGACAAGTAGAATCTAACATAGAGAACCCATACCTATCAAGTTGCTTTCTTTCACGTGTTGACCTCTTCAAGGGATGAGGCTAAGGTTGTTCTTCTTCTTCAGAAGTCTCAGAACTACCTGAGCTCTCCTCAGATTCAGGTACATTTTGAAATTTTAATTCCTCTTTATCTAGTGTTGGAGGAATTTCAACTACATCCTTTTTATTTTTTGATTTTATCTCTAATTGCAAATCCAAAATAGAAGGCTCCAACTCATGAAAAATAACATTTTTGTTGTACAAAACCTTCTCAATCATAGGGTTCCAAAGCTTGTATCCTTTTATGCCAACACTATAGCCAATAAATATATATTTAACAACTTTTTTCTCCAACTTTGATCTTTTTTCATTTGACACATATGCATATTCCTCATAGCCAAAAAATATAATGTGTCTAAGAGATAGCTTTTTACCAGACCATGCTTCCAAAGGTATCTTCTCAATAAGAGTAGAATTAGGAGAACAATTTAATAAATAACATGTTGTTACAACTACCTAAGCCTAGAACTTCTCCTCCAAGCTAGCACTACTCAGCATACTTCGCGCTCTTTCCATCACTGTCCTGTTGAACCTTTCAACAACTCCATTTTTTTGTGGAATATAGGGTGTAGTCTTATGTATTTTAATTCCATGATCTTTACATTACCTTTCAAACTCATCAAAACAAAACTCACTGCCATTGTCAGTCCTTAAACATTTTATTTTCCTTCTAGTCTAATTTTCCACAAGGTTTTTAAATTCCTTAAAATGACTAAATACTTATGATTTACTCTTTAAAAAATACACAAATGCCCTTCTCGAATAGTCATCAATAAAAGAAACATAATATTTATAATTTGATAATGAGGGAACATTTACTAGACCAAACAAATCAG
The DNA here is from genome assembly GCA_007258455.2 of Sequoia sempervirens. NCBI lineage: Eukaryota > Viridiplantae > Streptophyta > Pinopsida > Cupressales > Cupressaceae > Sequoia > Sequoia sempervirens. Next base: position 13,663 of record VDFB02278355.1, on the reverse strand, counting down.
AATGAAAATAATCAAGTATACCAAAAGATTTATGAGGACTAGAATAAAATGAAACATGGTGTTGTTTACCATATATACAATGTTCACAAAATTTGAATTCAAGGTTACATTCATCAAGCCCTTCAACCAGGTTTTTATTTTTCAAGGTTTTTAAACCTCTTTCTCTAATGTGGCCTAGCCTATGATTCCATGAAATTATTTTCTCAGCTAGAAGCTTCATTTCCAAAGAATTAGCTCCTGCTGAAACAATTACCTCTTTCCCTATAGATTTACATGGTTTATTAGAAGCACTATTGCATTGAACTGCATTGGCATCCAACTTATACAAAGTACCAATTTGAGCACCCTTTGCCAACAACATAGAGCCTCTTATCATCTTACAAACACCATTAGAGAAAGAGACCTATACACTAGCATCATTCAACCTGCTAATAGAAAGTAAATTTTGATCCAGATCTAGTATATAAATAACATCATTGATTCCCTTCACCCTTCCATCAGGGAATTGAATTTTGACTCTTCCATGGCCAACTATATCTAGGGATGAATCACTTGCCAAGTAAACTTTTCCACCATCATATTTTTCATACTTTGTGAACTAGTCTCTATGAGATGTCATGTGGAAAGATGCTTCATAATCAATCAACCAGACATCATCTGATGCCTAAGTTTCCAAGGCTGCAATGAAGGCATCTGCTTCGTTCTGAGAAGAATCATTGTCAGAAGAGTTCTTCTTCTTCTTCTTTTTCTCCTCTTTACAATCCTTTTGGACATGACCAGGTTGCCCACAGTTCCAACACTTCACCTTGGACTTTTTCCCAGGAGACTTTAATCTCCCTTTTGATTTTGATTTGGATTTCATGTCCTTCTTTCCTTTTTGTTTCGATTGGCCTCAAACAGTAAGAGCCTGCTTCGCCATCTCAGAAGATTTTCTTCTCATTTCTTCTAATAACAAAGAAGCAACAACATCTTCTATCTTGAAAGTGGATGTTGTACTCCCAATGGCCATCACCAAGTGATCCCAAGAATTAGGAAAAAAAAATAACAACATACATCGATCTAGTTCTTCAATCTTCACACCCACAGATGTTAACTGAGCAATCAACATGTTAAAAGTATTCAAGTGATCAGCAACAAATGCTCCTTCCTTCATTTTTAAAGAATACAACTTCTTCCTCAAGAACAACTTGTTTACCAAGGACTTGCCCTGATAAATGTCTCCAAGTCTTTTCCACAAGGAGGCTATAGTCTTTTGTTCATGCACATTAAGAAGAACAGAGTCTGCCAAACAGAGCCTTATCAACCCCTTTGATTTTTGATCTACAGGATCCCAATCTTCATGCTCCATGCTAGAAGGTTTCATTCTAGACATAGCCATCCAAAGATCACGATCAACCAACAGATCTTCCATTTTCATTTTCCACAACTCAAAATTGTTGCCATTGAATTTCTCAATTTCAATCTTTCTAGATGTACTTGCTAGTACCATCTCAATCTATAATTTAACAATTACCAGACTTGTACAAGATTCCCACTAAACAAAAATGACATAAAAAACCCAACCAACCCACAAGGATAACACAACTGGCCAAGCTCTGATACCACTTGTAAGGAAAGACTCTAGTGTGAAAATCGATTTCCTAATGTCAATTCATAGGAGAATAATGTAGGAGTACTTTTAATTTCAAATTACAGAGCATTAAGATTCACACATAAAAGAATAGAAAATAATATCAATAGAGAAAAGACACCAGATTTATGTGGGAAAACCCTTTTGAGAGAAAAACCCACCACCAAAGAAAAGTCACTTTATTCATAGTAAAACTAAATTACAATAAAGTTATAGATCCCTCCTTCTTGGTATTAGTTCTCTGATATTACACAACAACATTACAATCGGCCAACCATAGTGAATTGCAACAATGTTACAATGTTATTCAACATACAGTCTGCTCAACACACAATACCAAGTGGTTTGTCATTCTTCTTGCTATACTCACTTCGACCCTTCAATTTCCAAGAATCTACTGTCCAAACCGATTTGGTTTGCTCAACTACCAAGAGGCTGAACCATCGACATTATCCCACATTGGCGTGGAATATTAATGGTCATCAGTTTATAAACAAAAGCCTAAAGACTTTAGGTATCCACGAGTTAGCCCTTTTGATTACCAACTCACTCGTACACTCGTGGTCAAACCAACCATCGGCATGGCCTCACCAAAGTGAACACCCATCGGCGTGTCGCTCAAAATGTTAACTTCATAACCACCACCTACAAGTTACAAATTTACCAATCCCCATGACAAGTCAATACCACTGTTGCTTAGTTAGAGAAAACTCAAACTTCATAACCCTTGCAACAAGTTTACAAGTTATAGAAAGCACTGATGCTACGACAATGAAGGAGATCGGTCAGTCGGGAAGTTACAAAACTTCCAAACTCTGTGACAAGGTTACGAAACCTCCAAACTCTGCGACAAGAAGTTAGAGTTAATCCCTAGCATTTAATTGAGTGTCTTTGATTGGTGTTGAGGATCTTTGATACCTGGGAAGGCAATATATTGTAAGGAGCTATGCATTGGTATTGTTAACTCTTTTGAAAGTGTATTATGAATGCCTAGATACAATGAGCCGAGCACTGTGCATGTCTATCTACATGTTACCCTGTGAAATGCATCAATTATTGTAGGTATTGATGGCATTTATACATCTGGGTGAGTTTTAGCCTTCAACCTTGGGCCTTTAGAATCCAGAATGAAGGATTCAAACTTGCGCATGCCAAATTTAATTATGATAGCCTTGTTGGTAGCTTCAGAGTATTGATTACAGAGTGTCTAATTGTCTGGGTGAGTTGAGATCAGTGTGGCTATGTTGACAATGACTTTAGAGAGTAATATCTAAAGGAAGTTTCAGGTCACAACCTATAACTAGATTTGCAATTCTCTTCAGACCTGTTGTAGCTTCATTCCTGGTGACTTTTTACGAAATCTATTACAAATGCAACTCTGAGGTACTTATCTCTTTGGTAGGCCATGGACTTGATCTATTATTTGAATAATGAGATGTACTTCCAGTTTTAAATTGTTTATCAATGAGTGCTTGTGATACTGTTATTGTGAACTATTTGTTAATTCAAGTATTAGTATTGGTAACATATATCAATTTGTTACACTTGCAACAATCCAAGGGCAGAAAATTGTAAACAATTGGAACAGTCAAACAAACCATAGAACAAATTAGATACAACCATGTGCAAAGAAACTGTTTTCAAGGGTGGCAAGGGGTTTTTATATTGAGGCCTTTCATTAGACTAGTTTTCTAGTAGTGTCAAAGATGGGCGGATAATAGGTGAAAAGGCAAGTGATCTAGATGTTGATTATGATGTATAGAAGTTTGTTTCTAAGTATATTCTTTGCAATTATAAACAATAATTAGATGATGTGATATGAAATAATGGTCAAATGAATACATCGATGAATTGTGACATAAATGTGTACTAAGTTGAATCCTAATGATTGTGACCAAAGAATAAAATTATTTTTTAAAATTAGATCCATATTATATAAGAACGCTCCCAATAAAAAATAAAAATTGAAATAAAAATAAATATATGAAAATTGAGCCAATAAATAATAAAAACAATCAAATACTTATATGAATAATTAAAAATAAAATGAAAAGAGAAAGCAAACTTAATATAAAAATTTGTCACATACTTTCGAAATAAACCCACAGCTAAATGAGAATGAGCGTTGCTGTAATAATTTCCCCATTACACATAGCAGGCCAAGTATTCACATGTTTGTCAGGCCGAAAATGGTGATCTAACTAGGAAAGGGCTGTTGGACTTTTGGGATCGACGGTTGAGAAATGAGAATAGCATTGCAAGGCCATAAATTTCCCACATATGTATCCGCCAACATCAAAATCATATGACATTTCATACCTAGACATATGACCTCGACTATTTGATTTGTTCATGACAGCTGGAATGGCGAGTCAGTATAAGACAACAGCCATATGTTTCCTTCAGCAGCACGTCATAGATTTTAGCTTGAAACAGCGACTGTAATAGGCAAACAAAATGTCGGCAGTGTACTAAAGGCAAAAGTTGCAGAGGCCCTAGCGGAGCTGTTAAGCCCACAGCTTCACCCAGAAATAAGGAAAATTGGCATAGATTTGATCAACTCTTTCCCTTCCACGTCTAATTCTGGAATGGTCTGGATCTATGACATTTGCAGCCATTAAAATAAAGACCACACTTACAGAAAGCCGTGATTCAGCATGGACCCATATTTTTTGAAAGTCTAGAATTGTGGAGTTTAAAGAGTCAAATTTCAGGAATGGAGAGTTTTCTGTGTTGGGTGTGTATCGATTAGGCAACCGTGGGAATTGTTAACAAGTTGGGTCGGTTTCTGAAGGCTGCAGAATTAGGATTATTCCTTGTCAATCCTTGTTTGGAAGAATGGATCGCAGCCGCAGGCACCTTCTCTAGTCATCGTCAATATCTGGACACCCGCATTGAGACCGGACCAAAGGTTTGAATTGCCTTTCCCCTGACCAGTTTACTTTTACTTTAAATGACACGAGTTTTGTTTTTGTTGAATTGGGTTTTCCTTGAATGAATGGGGACATAGGTCAAAAGACTTTTGAATGGGCTTCGCCATGCTCAACTTATTCTCATCTTGCTCGAATTGAATTTCATTATTCTACAATGTCTGCAGTGTGCTCCAGTCTCCACCAGGCGGACTTTTTCCTATTTGGAGGCGCTCACACAACATGTGCAGGACAAAACCCAAGCAACATGAAGAACACAATTCTAGCGTGACGAATACGTTCGCCTTCGCTTGACCTCCTGCAATCTCGGTTACAAAAATGGAAAAATACCCAAAACGCATAGAACGATCGTGTATACAACTGAAATTAGAAAAATAGTCCAATAAAAGAAGAATCCCTCCTCAATGGCCGCAGTCCGCATGGAAATATCTCTCGGTTTAAGTTTATTTATATTCTTCCCTTGCTGAGCAGAGTTAGATCTCCTTATCTCGCCATTCCACCTAGTCTCAGCCCTACTACCCTGTTGGATTCTCATGTTTTGCTTTCCACCTCTCCTCTATCTGAGCATGTTCTAATACACAGACATGAACCGGTATAAGATAATGCTTCTGTTTCTATGCCGATAGATAAAACTAGCGCTTGCACCTCAACGAGGTGCAATAGTTACGCCGATAGCAGGATATACTCTGCCAATATATTGAAGGGCAGAGTAAAAAAGTGCAAGAAAATGTAAATTGCTTTTCTTAAGACTAACTATTTATAGCAAAAGTCAATTGATGATGGTTTCACAACAGGAATTTTGTTCACAATGAAAGAAGACCTGTAACTTCAAAGGTCGATTGGATTAAGTACAGTTGTTGCTGGTTAATGATATACCTTGTAACCGAATGTAACATAATCAAAAAATTTATAGCAGGTAGCATTATACAGGGAATATGTGCATTTTTGTATTAATGATTATTGTAGTATGAAGTGTTTCACTGTTCTGTCAACCATTAGTTTAGCTTTTACAGGGAATAATTAATAAACAATTCAAAATATTTATAAAAAGCATTATACCAACATCTTGAATATCATGGATACAAGAAAGTTTAAACCTGAGAGAGATTAAAAAGATTTGAAGGAACAGTGACCCCAAACAATTTTGTAGTCTTCTGAGTAGCATAGCTGTTGCAAGCCCAAAAACAAAGGTTTGCAAGGTCAATAATCTTTGAAACCCTCTACTTCAGATTTTGCATGAACTTTACCTGAAATAATGTAGCTGTTGTCTAAATTGAAATATAACTATTTTAAATAAAAGAATATCCACAAAGAGGACCAAAATACAAATAGTTCTAACCTGAAATAGTAGGTCTTTGGGAAAGTCCTGAGTTTCTTATTCAGTTCCACTGAAAGTTGGAGGGTTAAGTCCGGAAGAATCCAATCTTCTGAAGCAAAGGGTTCAATATTTCCCAAAAGACTATACACAAGTCCTGAAATTCCAATCCTATGCCAAGTCATATTAAAGTGATCAAACCCAAAATTGTAGTAGTTTTTTAGCCAAGTGATATCCAACCAGTCATAGATAATTACTCCCACCCGACAAAGCTGTAAGAGACAAATGGGCTTCAGTGTCCTTCCATCTTCTGGCCTGTTAGATGATCCCCAAGAAAATGAGTAAGAACATATCAGTTGAAAGAAGGTAGAACTAAACTACCAACTCACAGTATCACAGTCTGGATGTCCAAATATCATGTTCTTAAACCAGACCACAAAAATATTTACAAGTACAAACAAGCAAAACTCACTCAATCCCATCTAGGTAAACACGAGTTGTTCCGTTGAGAGCACCTGACAATGAGGTAACACTCACCACCCAATCTTCAAACATGTTTTCATAGCCCTTGAATTTCTGCATAACAAGATAATTTAGAATCAACGAAGACAAGAATTGCTACTTCTTTGTGCACAGTACCAATGACTAACAAATTAAGAGTTGGTCCATGGGCATTTGACTACTTTTTCAGCCAGCATTTGTTGCAAGAGTCTAATTACTTGGGTGCCAGTAGAGTGACCAACAAAGTGTGCTGGATGGTCTTCATCCCACTCAAGATAATGGCCTATGAAAATCCACACCATATTAATGAATACATTTGTACATGTTAACAATTACCTTTCTCTTGAAATAATCCATTAACATAACAGATTAAATATACCATGCTCATAAGTCTTGCCAAATTGAGCATGGCCATATTTAGCACTATGCTCTTCTCCATAATCTACTGTTCCACCTTTTAAGTAGTAGAAAAGTTCCCGAGCCCTACAAATTTGTAAAAGCAACAGGAAATAAAGCTTTATGCTGGTGCAAAAAATAATGAAAATTATGCAATTCTGAGGCATATATTGATTTCATAAAGCAGACATGCCCTATATTGGAAAATAAATGAAAACTATGTTTAACATACAAAACTGGACCTAAAAACAAATATAACATAGCTAAATTAGATGAGGATCTAACTAAATTATAAAATAAATCGAATATCTCTAAAAATGAATTGGTTTCAAGAACTTAAACCCATACCAGATGTAGTAGATCAAAACTTGAGCCCAAAGCTGAAAATTGCTATATTTTATAGATCTTTTACTGGAGAACAACCTTGTTCCACAATCTTCAGTTTCATGTACAATTTGCATGGGTTTTAAGATGTATTATTCAGTGAACTGCTTTGTCCTTCCAAAGAAAAGTGAAATGTAATGCAATCTTCGAGAGCTTATCAAAAGAAGGATACAACACCAAGAATTTATCTATACTCATTCCCAAGCATGTTAATTGGAATTCGAGTACAGTAAAGCTAATACAAAGACTCTAATCCAGATTACACATGATCACAGCATAGACTACTGTTGAACAAAAATCCAAAATTTAAGCACAGATAACAAACTCAAGAAATATCATGCAGGTCACATCAAATAAACATGGGCTTTCAACAACACCCAAAAAGCATTATACCAAGCTAAGACGATAGAATAGAAGTTCACATGCATTGGAACTCAAAGGCACAAGGTTGCCTCACAATCAACAATCGTGAATTTGCAAAATGAAATTTTCAATCATACAATTACATTCAGTTTTCTCTCACACACATACGCCATAGATATTTTTACATAGTATGCTACTTAGGGTCATTCTACTTGTAAATGTTTATACACATCAAACGACCAGGGTCTTCTGTGGCATGTCTATGTTCATACTTCTTTGTAGTCATGGTGGCAGTTTGAGTCCTAGCAAACAAGGACTTGAAAACAGAAGCTCAAATGTAAAGGAGGCCAGAGGACTAAATTTGCTCTTAAAATCCATAATATCAAATTGGAATTCTAAAGCATTTAGCAGCATTCTGTTCACATGCAATACAAACACAACTTCTGTCATTTTACTTGTATATGTCTATCTATAGCGAGAAACCTAAATCCACACTTAAGGGCCAAACCAAGGGCTTAAGTTAAAGCACTTATGTTCATTTGACCTTCTCTCCTCTCTCAAGAGGAACCTGCATTGGCAATGGAGATAGATAAATCATATAGAAGACCAAACAAATAAACAATTAAAAAAGTTAAGAAAATAAGACTATATTTGATTTTAAGATTTCAAAGAGCCAGCTTAATTAAGACTATATTCTATCATATCTGGGAGCCACCTTACTTGACTTTCCCTTTATTACCATTTTTTAATCATATCTAAGAAGCTACCTTAATTGGCATTCCCAGAAAACAACATTTTTTTCACAGAATAATGATTTACAGTGTAAACTTTCCTAGTAAACAACCTTTGTTTCATAACAGAATAAAGATTCCTAGGGAAAGTCAACGTTTTATCGTGAACCCCTTGGTTATTATCGGTTTACTACAAATGGTCGCCGTCCAATGATGCACCCATTCTATGAAGCATTAATTTGAATAGATTGAAATCATCACAAAGTACAATATTCATGGAAGATGTACAAATTCGATTGCTAAAAAGAAGAAATAAAATTTAGCTACTTCGAGAAAAACCAACTGGCATGAGTAAAGCTAAGTTCCACAACTTTTTTCCACGTGCTGCCTACAAACACGACTGGCAGGTGTAAATCCTAATTCTACAACCATTTCCCACACATCCCTGCGTATACGAACATAGTAGCTTTGGAACAGGATATCGACATCCATCAACGCATAATGGAAGGGGGGAAAAAGAACTAAATCAGAAATTACAATTAAAAAGGCTCTCAAAAACATGTCTGTAAATGTGGAAGCTTAAACAAGGCATAAGGGTTGTTTGACAGAATGATGCCAGGAGATGCGATCTCATGGACTGCAGTGATTGCAGGATATGCACAAAATGATTTTATTGAACAACTTTAGAAACCTTCAAGAAAAAGCAATCGACAGGAGTGAAGGAAAATCCCACAACCCTTAGACATGTATGAAAAATGCAAAGCATAGACAACGCACGGGAATTGTTTGACAGAATGCCTAGAAGGAATGTGGTCTCAAGGAATGCAATATTTGTTGGATATGCACAAAATGGATTTATAGAAACTGGTTAAACTTCTAAGCAATTACAATCGGTAGATGAAAAGCCAAATTTAGCATCCTTTTCCAATATCATTTTATCAACATATGTCCTTCCATTGCATGAGTTATCACAGTATGGAAGTAAAAGCATGAAGGAATTCAATAACACAACAAAACAACTGTATCACATCATTTTGATTATCTTTCATTGGTATTCTCAAAAATATGAAGCCACGGTTCTAAAATAGACTCAATCGAGCATAAACCCTCATACCTGGAAACGCCTTTCAGAATGGTGTAGCAACATGAAACAAATGCAGAATGGCGAATTATTAAACTGAGAAATGACCATGTACATGTCTGAAATGGATTGCAACAAGATGTAGATGACTTCTAGCAATGTTAAACCCATGCCCAGGGCTGCTAACCATCAGTTGACCCTTCTAATGGCGTAGAAAACTCTTCAAAACCCCCATGTGGCCCCTCATATTCTGCTCATGAGCTGATTCTGGACTGCTACCCCCAACAAAATGAGGACCACGTCCCTACTTTCATTGTATAGACTTCTCTATGCAGGGTTTACACCAGTAGATTAAACCTGGGAAAAACACACACACCTAGAGGACCTCCTCTCTAAAGGAGATGCCCATCCCAAAGTGCCCCCTCCATTTGCAATTGATAATCTGGTCGATTAGTTGAGGAATATTAGGAGAGGGCTGAGCAGATGACTGTGTGGAAGCCATATTCAATGCTTACAAAAGGAAAGGCAAAGATAAATGAAAATTGATGTATTCCTCCTGTAGAACGGCGGGGGCGGGCTCCCAGCCATACCTGGTGACCGATGCATGTACTATGAGGGATGGCCCCCGTCAACTCCAAGGTCTCAGGATTGTGGTTGAAATGAATGCGCACAGAACAGTACGAGGACCTTGGAGCACCCGCAAACCAGCAGCAGAAAATCAGACATCAGACGAATCCGGTGGGATTCCCCACCCAGATTAGCCTATCGGCTAAAAATATAGTACTTAAAATTCTAAGGTTTTGCTTTGATGATGAGCAAGTGATGACTCAAAGTTGTCCAAAAAGTTCCAACCAGGACATTGAAATTGATGAGAAATGGATCTGTTGAAATACTCATAGGTCAATGCAAGGACTAGCTCAATGGTCATGGAGACTAGTTGTTAAGGAAAGGGGAATGGATGGATCAAAGCATAAATCCATTTGTTTCACTCACCCCAAATATAATGGTCAGAACCCCACTCCAATCCAGAGACCATGATGATGCATCGACACTCTTGTCTAAAGCCATTATCAAGGCAACAGTTTCGATGGAGCCAAGAAGTGCTGTAAGTGTTGAGAGGGATAATGAAGCTGGATACTGTTTCAATGTCTCAGCCTGCATGCTCACAAACTTTAGTCAGAACTTAATAATACAACTATTATAATGAGAGGCTCATGAATGTTACCCAAGTTTCTGTCATAGTAAGCAAGAAGTAAAAACTACAAAAAAGAGAATGAGAAAATGAAATAGGACCTGTACTATCATACAAGACGACACGATTGTCACAGCCGTTAAGAGGTAAATGCATCCTGTAATAGTTTTGTCCGAATTCCCCTCATGTAGAAAGTTAGGGATGATGTTTTGTGAATGAGGGTGTGGTGAAGCCCAGAGCTCGCTTATAGAAGGACCGCGCAAGAAACTCATGGCCATTGATCCACACACACAAAGCACTGTACCCACAATCTTGATTCAGCTGTGAGAACACTTAATGTCTACTTTCTCCATCCTACAAAGCAAGGGGAAAAAAGGTACCAATTAAACCACAAAACCCAGATATAAAACACAGTTCAATCTTTCAAGAAATGATTACAGAGTACTCACCCTAAACCCCATGCCATGACAAAAATAATTCCAGGCACCAAGTTGGGCATTGTCGAAGAGAAGGAAGGAGACATTTCCTTCAAGCCCATTAATAACAAGGTTTGAAATGCACACACTCTATAATATAACACACATAAGAAGGGCATTAAAATTCCAATTTTGCATAATTTATCACACTACATAAAAATCTCAGCTACAAATCAACTCACCCGCCAAAAGAGAGCAGAATAAATCGAGCCAACAGAGAGAAATTCAGTTTGGACCTCTTGTTTCAGCATTTTTCCGACAGAAATTTAAACAGATTAAGTAGATATCATCCCTTGAAAGATCTCCAAGCAATATTATATCATCCTCTGGAATATTTCAAAGACACCAGTGATAAAAAAGAATGGAGGTTTAACAACCATTGCCTTAATATGAAAGGGTTTGCTTTGCAATAGAAATTACCTTCTCCCTTCTGAAGAAATAACCCAATGCCACTGGTAAAAGCAACAAAGGCCATGAAGCATAAAAGTAGAAATTACCCTCTCCCTTCTGATGTTTCCTTGCTCTCCTCCTGTCATAACTGCCATTGCCATTTTATTCTAAAGGCGGCCACTTGAAAAAGCAATAGAAATAGACATTACTTCAAGTCGCACGCAAAACCCCGAAAGTCAAGGTAAAATTAATACAGTACGCAGGGAGTAGCTGGTACGGTGTTCGATATGAATGATTCTTTTATTTTTCACCCATACTTCTGGCAGGATGCCCATACCGGGTGCATAGGGATAGCATATGGAGTCTAGGAAGTGAACGCCATGATCGGATGGTATGTCTCAGGGGAGAATCCAACCGGAATAGTCTCAGCCGGCATCAGACAGTGAGACTTTTCCGGTTGAATTCTCACCTATAATAGCCTATCGGCTAAAAAATCACAAGTAAAACAAAGAAAATCAAGTAAGAATTAGCTTATAGGAGCCCTAGTGATTCCGCAAAATTTATGAAATATTCAACCTAGTTTAGTAGCAGTTAGAGGCTAAGATGGCAAGTAACTACTCCCACTTAGTTTATTTGACATTGATTTTATAGCCTATGATAAAGGAAACAAATTGTAGAGTCTCCTCCCAATATTAAAGCATCCACAAGTATTTGTCCTTCCCTTCAAATAAAATTATAAATGAAATATTATTATTATTATTATTATTATTATATTATTTTATTGTGATTGATACTATTAAATTAACAAATAACATTCATTTCAAAATAACTTTCATCACAATCTATCAATTTATTGATTATATAATCAAGATAATAGTATAGGTAATGAAGATATCCATTATAGATTAAGACGCGTGGCTAATAATAAAATACAGTCAAAAGCTAAACATGGTAATGAAAATACCCATTATAGAGTGCGGTGAATCGCTAGTAACTATTCGTACAAACAAACAAGGAAATAAAGTTGAAAATATTTGAGCATACAGCAAGGCCCACTAGGTAAAACATCCATTGAAGGTTAGCAGAGATCGACGTAGACAGTTCCATACACTTTTTCGTAGACGTCACCTCCCACGTTACTAAGAAGACAAAACATCCATTGAAGGTTAGCAGAGATCGACGTAGACAGTTCCATGCACTTTTTCGTAGACGTCACCTCCCACGTTACTAAGAAGACAAAACATCCATTGAAGGTTAGCAGAGATCGACGTAGTCAGTTCCATGCACTTTTTCGTAGACGTCACCTCCCACGTTACTAAGAAGACAAAATATTAAAAGACAAAGAAAAACTAACAACTCTTTGGAGATCGAACCTTCCAAGAACGAGGAAACATTCCTAGGTCAAACAAGGCTGGTTTAGAAGCGTATCAGCCAAGTTATTTCATTTGCTATAAGTGAGAAGCCCACACTTCTTTCTTCTGCGTTCTACATATTATTTGAAGCTTTCAACAAAGATGGCAAAGACAGCGAGCGGGCAGAGAGAGAAGAAAGTTTTGGAAATCTTAGAGCAATGGCAGCGTTTGAACTCTTGCGAGCAAATGAAAAGAAGAGGAGCAGCCAACAGGGGTTCGAAAAAAGGTTGCATGCGGGGAAAAGGCGGACCTGAAAATGGGCTGTACAATTACAGAGGAGTGAGGCAGCGAACTTGGGGTAAATGGGTTGCAGAAATAAGAGAACCCAACAATGGCAAGCGCCTCTGGTTGGGCACCTTCGGCACACCCCAAGCTGCCGCTCTTGCATATGACCGAGCTGCTCAAATCATGTATGGATCTTCAGCAAGGCTTAACAATCCTCCTCCTCAACCTCAAAATCTCAATATTGATAATTTCATTGCAGATCAATGCTCCAGTGATGACATGGCCAAGGGCGAGCTGTGGGACGTTAATATAGACGAAATTTTGATGATATTGGATGAGGAAGACAATATAAATAGCTAACTTACATCGTGTTTTATCTCACCAAACCTCGGCAAACAGCCTTCTAATGGCTCTTTTGAAATGTATACAGCACAGTAATTTGGAACCATGAAGAAAATAGCTTCATCTTGATATTGATCATTCTTTCCCATTGTAAATGCACTCAAGGTTTTCACTTAAAAGACAAAATCATGTCCTTATTACAAAGCTTTTTAAATACTGGTTTTGAATGATAAAGTCTGTTTAGTCACGGGGACTGTTTTTGCAACATGATTGTTGTATTTTTAAGTTTTGTAAT